>BLQM01000023.1:41600-66642 GCA_012489335.1 Triparma laevis f. inornata
CTCTAACCCTCCCCCGCCCCGCCCCACCCCACTCCCCAGCCCGCTAAGGACCTCCAGCCCTACCTGCGATTATTACAACCCCGTGATCGAGTTCAATCCCTCCCAAAACGAACCCCTCGTCTCCTCCTGCTCCTCCACAACCCTGCACAACCCCAACGCCGACGCCGACAGCATAGAAAATAGCTTGACAACTATAACCTCGACGCTGACGAACCTCGGGACTGTTTTGGGCAAGATAGGCCTTTCGATAACGTTCCCGAACGGCACCGCCTACGGCATCGACAACTACACGAAGTTCACCGTCGATGGCGAGGATATCATACTGAACTACAACCTGGAGCTGGTCGGGTGCCGTTTCAAGCCGGACAGCAAGTGCGGTGCGGGAGGTACGAAGTCGCGAGGACGAAGCACAGCGAGGAGCGAAACAACGAGTTGAATAACGCGGTATTGAGTAGCTTTGCTCCTCGTTTTCGCTTCGCGATGAGCTGTGAATAGGACACTAGCGCGAGTACGAGGAGCGAAGCGACGAGAATTACGTCGCTGTGTATTAACGAAGGCGATATACAACTCGTCGCTACGCTCCTCGTATTAACGATTCTATACTAACTCGTCGCTTCGCTCCTCGGCTCGCTACGCTCGTCGCAGACTGGCTGGACGTCCTGAGTGTGCCCGATTCTCCCGATAGTTTGGCGTACGTGATGGAGAAGAACTTTTTAACGAGTAAATCGTTTGTTGCGGGGGCGGAGATCTTCAGCATATTCCAGAACCAAGAGAATATAATCAACGACGGGTGGGTGAACTCTTACAAGCTGAGGTTGCAAATCCACAACAACACGGAGTTGGTGGGACAGGAGGTGAGGAACTGCAAGGAGCGAAGCGACGATCTGGGAATGCGTCAATTCCGTTCGTCACCGCCACCGCCACACAACTCAAACTTGTTAACATCAATCTTCATGCGACTCGCTACGCTCGTCGTAGACTTCACAGGCGGTCCTGCAGTTCCACTACATCGACGTGCAGAGTGTGAGCTTCGAGAAGCTCGGCAGAACCATCCTCTTCTTCCTGAACCTGTTTGTGTTGATGTTCTGGATCATAAAAAATTACAATAGGTGAGGTTCTGTGAGTACAATATTTATGGCCGGCCATCAGCATCATCGCCACACATTTCTAACAAATTAACGCCAACTTTCGCTACGCTTGTCGCAGCGTCAGCTTTGTAGATTGGCTGCCAGAGAAAAAATGGCTAACTTACATGGTTATTGCGACGGTGATATTCCAAAACCCCGTTCTGTTGTTTGCGCAGTACGAGGAGTCCCCCTCGATAGCACTGGCTGTGGCGACGAAGTGCAATATGGTTGTGGCCTACAGTTTGTTGGGCTGGGTGTTTTTGTGTTTTGCTGATGGCGTTAGGTAAGTAGAGAGCTGGGAATGCGGTATTCGTGCGAGTAACTATTCTATTTGCATTTTATAATTTGCGAGGATCTGTACTTGATTTCATTCAACTCATCGGGTTCGCTTCGCTCCTCGCTGGGAATGCGTTAATCGGCTCGCCGCTCAACCATTCTATGTGCATTTTATACTAACTCGTCGCTTCGCTCCTCGGCTCGCTTCGCTCGCCGCTCGTCGCAGTCGGTCGCTGAAGACGGCGAAGGAGTTCTACCTCTCGAAGACTGTCCTCCTCAGCCTATACCTCGTACTCTCTCTGGCCTTCGAACTGATAGCGACCCCGGTATTCGGAGGCCTGACTTCCGATCGCTCCCCGCTTTTGAGCACCTACAATTGGTCGCAAGTAACAAAGGTTGCTGATCTGTCGATAGGCCTTTCTTTGATAATGTTGAACGCCGTGATTATGGTCGTATTCTGGCGTTGCGTTCTGAACAGGTGAGGGAAATATATATGGAGGGATACGAAGAATGCCAAAACCAACAAACCAATTCTAAAACTCCTCACAGCTACCGGCTGCTGTCCTCGCTACCCTACATTGAGTACCGTTACGTGCACCTCTCCTATAGGTTCTACTTCGTTCATTCGCTGAGCCTCATATTCTACTCGTTCGCGAGCTACAGCATGATAGTGTGGGGTTTGGTGATTGATTTGAACGGCGCTAAGGTGAGAAATGGAGAGGAGTGGCGAGCGAAGCGACGAGCACCCAGAACAATCTATACTCCGCTCCTCGCTTGCGAAGGCGTCATAATTAATAGGCTCTTCGAAACGCCGCTCATATTGAAACGACAAGCTGAGAACAAGTTATTAAGAGCATTCTAAACTAGCGAGGAGTGGAGTGACGGGATTACGAACGCTACGCTCCTCGCATTGAGAGCATTCTAAACTAACTCGTCGCTTCGCTCCTCGGCTCGCTTCGCTCGCCGCTCAGAACTTCGAGGACATCCACTTTGAGGAGGAGTTCAATTCTCTCCTGCGCACCACCAAAAGCAGTTTTGGACAGCAGCTCTTTGTGGCTGTCTACGTGCACATCTTTGCGTATTTGCACCTTCCACCGGATAACAATAAAAAGTCGATGTTCCAGCAAATGCTCTTGACGCAGTTTGAAAAGTACGAGGAGCCCAGTAGTCAGAAGTTGAGGTGAGGTTAAAATACGCTCGAAGCGAAGCAAACACGCAAGATTACCGTTTTTAACCATAACTAACAAACACGCCCCCCGTTCGCTCGTTCGCTAACCTAACCTCACAGCTCACTCTCCACATTCTGCTTAGAAACCGCCGCCTGGCTGCTCGAAGTGTCGTGGCAATCGTACTACGACAGCCCAGGAAAAACCACGACTGGAGGCTGGGGAGACATCAACGTCGAGCAGCATTCCCTCAAACAAATCGCTCAGGTTCACCAGGAGGAAAACGCGTGCCATGCGATAGTTTTACGGGACCTTCGGCGGAATCGCATCATCATCGCTTTTCGGGGCACGTCCTGCGGCATGGTGAGAAGTTGCGAGGACGAAGCCCAGCGAGGAGCGAAGCGACGAGCTGGGAATATGCGATGATTGCACGCTCCTCGCATAAAGAACATCCTAAACTAACTCGTCGCTTCGCTCCTCGGCTCGCTTCGCTCGCCGCTCGCCGCAGCACTGGAACACGAACCTGAAGTACTCCATTAAAAAATTTGACGTGGAATCGTTGCCCTTGCCAAACAGCGTGACCAGCGAGATAGAACGGTACATCTCCGAAAATGTAGACGCCTCGGACTACAACAACCCGAAAATCTTCAGGAGCACGGTGGACACTGAGACTTCCCTCGGGTTCGACGAGCTCAAGGACAGTTTGCTGAGGTCCAGCGAGTACGAACCCAAAAAACAAACAGAGCGCATTCAGAACATCGTACAGGACGTCGAAACGTTGGGGAAGCGCGTCGTGGAGAACGTAGAGAAGATGGTCACCGAGAACCTCGGATTCACGGGCATTCACGGCGGCTTCGCAGAGGCCTACGAAAGTATTAGGCCCGATCTAATGCAGGTGAGAAGCAGCGAGGAACGAACGACGACAACGAGGAACGAAGCGACGAGCTGGGAATGCGGTATTCGTGCGAGTAACTATTCTATTTGCATTTTATAATTTGCGAGGATCTGTACTTGATTTCGTTCAACTCATCGGGTTCGCTTCGCTCCTCGCTGGGAATGCGTTAATCGGCTCGCCGCTCAACCATTCTATGTGCATTTTATACTAACTCGTCGCTTCGCTCCTCGGCTCGCTTCGCTCGCCACTCGTCGCAGCACGTCGCGAAGGAGCTACTGGAAAACCCGGCAGATGTATACGTAACTGGTCATTCCCTGGGAGGCGCGCTGGCCCACATATGCGCTTACGATTTGGCATCCAATGTCCTTCCCAAGCTCAATAAAACGCTGGAGACCAAGTGGCGTGCCGAGATCAAGGCCCTCGGCAGCGAGTGGATCGACTTGTACGTCGGCCGGTTGAAGCGTGCGATGCGCCTGTGCTGCTACTCCTTTGGCGCGCCGCGCTCATTCTCCAGGGCAACCGCAAGGCGGTATAACGAGAAGGTCCCGGCGACCTTTCGCGTGGCCTGCGACGGCGACATTGTGACGTCCTTCCCCAAGTACGCAGGAGGCAAGTACAAGCACGTCAAGAACCACGTCGTCGTAGACGGCCAAGGGTCGGGACAGTTGATCGTCTCCCCTTCTTTCGTCGAAAGACGCTTCCACCTCGCTTCGAGGAACAAGCTGAAACGGCACAGCATGCAGTGCTACAGGCTGGGAATATGGGGTAGCATCGGGCAAACCGCCGAGGAGAGGGCAAGGGCATTTTCGCAGAGCGGCCTGAACCAGAAAGAAATCGACGCATTCATTGAAAAAGGAAGAAACGAAGTTGAGGCGGAAGCGGAAGCGGAAGCGGAGGAAGACGACAACGATGATGCGTTCATTGACGCTGTACATACGCTTGTCTAAAGCTAGAACCTGGTTTAATAAAAACAAAATCCGTTGTTCGTTTTATATTTAGACGTCTTTATGGTTGATTATTTATTTGGTATTTTTCAAGTACGCACGACTTGACACCACCTTGACCTCGACCTCGAAGATGACCTTGAAAACGGACACGACGACCGGGGCGGCCTCCATTACCACCGCCACGACTACATCTGGCTCTCCTCTGTCTGCGACAAAGACGGAGATCAACATGCACGACTTCGAAAACGAGGAAGGGGTGGAACGCCTTGACGCTGCCTTGACCTCTAGGTCGATCTTGACCTTGAAAACTGACACGACCGGGGCGGCCTCCACTACCATCGCCACCGCCACAAGAACACATCCCTGCGGCTCTTCTTTGTCTTCGACACAGTCGGAGATGAACGACCTCGAGAAAGAGAAAGACGCTGACTTTGGCTCGCGTTACTGCAAATTCCTCGTGGCCTGACGCCTCCCTGAACTCGAGGTCGATCTTGACAACCAACCCGACCAGGGCAGCCTCCACTACCACCGCCGCCACGACATCTGACAATGCGAGGGCGCGTGAACTCGAGGAAACTGTCCACCTCGACACCGCTTTTGAACCCCTCTAAGGTGAGAAACGGAGAACTTATTGTCAATAAATTCAACAAGGTGTAGGCATTATCAATGCTCAACTCTTCGCTCCTCGTAGTTCTGCTTTTTCTAACCCTGCACACCAACCTTCACGCCATTCGCTACGCTCGCACTCGTCGTAGGCCTCCAAGATTTCTAAGGTTCCCACTTCCACTTCACCTGCTTACGAGATTTCCCCGCTCGAGTTAACCGCCTCGGTGAGACGCCTAGGGCTCCGCATTTGGACCGCATACGAGCTAGTCAGTCATAAATAATATTAAATCTAACTCAACCGGATCGTTGCTTTCCTCGCAGAATTCTCAGCCCACCGCGAAGTCCACAATCAGCCTCTCGCTCCGCGGCATTTTCGACACCCTCACCGCCGGTTTCTTCGAGAGTATCGTCAGGTGAGACGCTGCGAGGAGTGAAGCGACGAGTTGAGCAAGATGTAGAGAGAACGAGATGCGGGTGAAGCGACAGACTTCACCGGAGCTGTTGCTGAGACGCAGTGCAAGGTCTGCGCTCTAGGAAAGTACAACGCCAATCCTGGCCTATCTTATTCTAACGCCGCTCATTATCGCAGAGACCTGTGACAACTGCGCCGCTGGCACCTACACCGACTACAGGGGCGCCGTCGTCTGTACACTCTATTTTGGTGGCCAGTACAGCGGCGCCGACGGAGCAACATCCTGTAACAACTGCGACCAAAGAAATTCAGCAAACCCGGTGCCACTTCTTGTAAGACGTGCGAGCACACCGAAGGCTTCGTCGCAAATGACGAGGGCAACAACATCTGTGAGTACAGTGGAATCGGAAAGTACGCCAACTTCCCGACTCATGAATGCAAGCCTTGTGTGCATGGCAAGTACTCCGTGGGCGGCATCAACGAGTGCCTGAACTGCGAGTCAGGAAAGTTCAACTTGAATGACGGCGCCTCAAGCTGCTCTCCGTGCGATCGCGGAAGCGTACCCAACAGCGCCACTGGAGCAACCGGGTGTACCGATTGCGCGGCCGGAAAGTTCGCTGCTTTTGGTGCAACTGGTTGCTGGCGTGGCCGCATGCAAATCTGCGCCAGCAGGGATGAAGCCAACGTTAGACCGACAGTGCGTCGAAGGATGTGAGCTCGGCTTCGCCTCCTCAAGTGCTCGGGACGAATGTACTCTTTGCGACGGTGATGGCCAGTATGTAGATGAGCGTGGCCTGACCGCGTGCAAATCCGCACCTGCCGGAACGAAGCCAACGTCAGACCGCCAACACGTCGAGGGATGCGAGCTTGGCTCTACCTCCTCCGACGCTCAGGATGACTGCGCTCCTTGCGATGGTGACGACCAGTACGCCGACGAGATTGGCCTTCCTGCGTGCAAGACCGCACCAGCCGGTACAAAACGAACCTCAAACCGCCAAGACATTGAGAACTGTTCCCCAGGAACCTTCTCCGTTGGAGGCAAAACGGAATGCGTGCAATGCGAGGCCGGAAAGTTTTCTGCGGGAGGCGCAGTCGGCTGCTCGCAGTGCCAGCCTGGAGAAGTTCCCGTCGGCAACCTTTGTGAAAAGTGCGAGAAGGGCAAGCACGCAACGTTCGGTTCAAGCTCTTGCAACGGTCCAGGCGAGTACTCCGACGAAGGTACTGGCTATTGCGAGAATTGTCCACAGTATGATACCTTCAACACGACGACCAAGGGGTGCGATTGCCAAGAGACCTTCACCCGAGCGCGCAAAATCTTCGTTTCCTTCATGCCTTGATACTCCTCATGGAGTCGGACCGTCGCGCTGAAATTGTGCATCGTCCCGAACGATGCTGGGACGTGGGCCCTACGTCCCTTCATGGTTTCCGCTTGTTGAGTGCATTCGCCGGTCATCCAAATCAAGCAGTCGCCTGTGACGAGCGTAGCGTAACGAGTTAGAATTAACGCGGGGTCGAAAGCGGTTACCAAGGCAAAGCAGGTCTTGCGTACCTTGGTAATCGAACATGTAGATGCGTCGTTTTCGCTCGCCATTGCCCGCTCCTTGATTAAAGTGACTGTGCTCGTTGACCAGATTGCAGATGTTAAAGACCTCGTGTTTGCCCACGACACCGACAAAATCGCCGCTCGCGAAGTGAGTTGCGACGTCTCCTACGCAATTCCCGACGTCCGGCATGGGCGAAGTGTCGAAAGCAAAACGGTGAAAAAACAATGAATAACGTTCCCCAGAACTATTGAAAGCACAGGGTGGGCTGATCCTATCGGTATGAGTTTGGTAGAAGATTCTAAGGGATGAGGTACGCTGAAACCCAGGAGAAGGATTTTATATCAGATTTTCAGAGAGGGAAGGATTTGCTGGGATCCATTTGGGAGTTAAAAACGGAGGTCAGAACGTGGCTCGAAATCCATGAATCCACAACGACCGTAATCTGCCATCGTATTATGACAGTAGACGCATGCGTTAATTTCGTTCGATCCGTAGTTGTGAAACGCTGATCAAAACAGATCGAGTCGATGACGAAGAAGAAGACCCTCTAACTCCCACGCCTCCCACCTCCCACAGACACCTCCCACCATGAGCGTGATAAATGTCCCGCACGCAATCATCAACGGACTAGCTCTCTCCGCCCCCTTCTTCACCACTGCTCCTTCCATCCTCTTCGCCGTCGCCGCCGTCCACGTAGCGTACTACAGAGTGTTCCAGCAGGTGATGGTGTCGATCCTCCTCACATCCATCTCCTTCTGGTCTCTCCTACCCTATCCTTCAATAGTGAAATTCGCGCTAACCGTATTAACGCTCGCGGGTTACTTATTTACGACGGTTATTTTTCCTCCGCTGCAACTTCCTAAGCCCACGGGCCCTCACGCTGTCGGAGTGATTGACACGTTTTGGAAGAAAAGCGACATGTTCAAGTCCAAGTTTTCCAACGAAGGTGTGTGCGAGTTATAACAAGCGTTTAATAAGGCATTTAATAAGCACTCAATACTAATTCGTCGCTTCGCGAACTCGGGCTGCTCTCGTAGAATACGTGATCATCAGGATTCTCTACCCAGCCGAGGCGGGCTCTGGAGAAACGACCGAGATTCCCTACCAACCCCTTGGCTCCGCCATATGCAACCAGCTCATGGCCTTCGGCGCTCCAGGGCCCTTGAAGAAGCTCGGCGGTTTGCTACATTACTGGTTGCTCATCACTGTTCCATTCCACAAGAACGCCGCGTTGATCTCAGGAAAGGGCGAGCTTCCAGTCGTCGTTTACTCGCACGGCTTGGGAGGTAGTTCGTCGCTTTATTCTTATCAGGCTGGGCAGCTCGCGAGCCACGGATATGTGACTATTTTAGTGGAGCATTCGGATGGAAGCTCGCTGTTGAGCAAGTCGAAGGACGGGAGAATAATAGAACACGAAATGTCCATGTACCCGTTGAGGGAGACTGAGCAGGGAGCATGGGACACTCCTCCCTACGTGAAGCAGAGGAGGGAGCAGTTGGAGGTTCGAGGTGAGTCGAGGACGAAGCCAGAGCGAGGAGCGAAGTCTCCTCGTTATTAGAAAAGGCGAAAATGTGAAAACATTCTTTTATCAAAAGCGACGTAAATAGAACGAGGAGGCTCGTCGAAAACGCCGCTCATATTGAAACGACGAGATTACGAAAACGACGTAAATAGAACACTGGGCGAGAAGAACTCGTTGGCTCTTCGAAAACGCCGCTCATATTGAAACGACGAGTATTAACGAACGAACATTCTAAACTCTAACTCCCCCCTCCCCTCCTCGGACTTCGTCCTCGGCTCACCTCCGCCGCAGTCCACGAAGTCATCGAGGCCGCCAAGTACGCCACCACCTCCCTCCCCTTAACCGACCGCTTCAAGGGAAGACTAAACGTGAAGAAGGGCGTGCACTTAGTTGGCCACTCGTTCGGAGGCGCTACCGTCCTGTCTGCCGCCGCTCGGCACTCGAAGCTGGTGAAAAGCGTCGTCGCGCACGACCCGGCCGTGGACTGGATGACCGACGACTCGAGGTTTAATCTGCTGAAGGACAGCGGCCACGACGGGAGCGGCGGGTACGAGGAGTTCGAAGAGGAGGCGGTTGGTTTAGAATCCATACCCACCATGATGATGTATTGCGACGACTGGGTGAAGACTGGATTCGGCCACAACTTCGTCACCATAGACAGGTAAGCATAGCTACATGGTCGGAGCCATTATAGCGGGCAATATGTATAACGCAGGCCAATCTGAAGTTGACTGTTCTATCGTTCAATTCGCAATTGTTGTTCGTTTTCACCAAAAATAATTCTAACCTCACCACACTCCACACTCCCTGCTCACTACACTACTCGCAGACTCAACAACGGCGCCATTTGTGGCAAGGGCAGCAAGGGAGTGATCATGAACGCGATGCACCACTTCGAGTTCTCGGACAACTGCCTGATCCAGCCCATCTGGCTGTCGAAAGCTCTGAATTTCAGCGGGCCTGATCCAGAGGGCAGAGCAGCGGATACGGCGAGGGTCACGATAGAGTTTTTAGAAGAGCACAAAGCATAAAATTAGAGGAATTTTGAACTAAAAATGCGCGAGCCTCTTATTATTAACTATCGCTTGTCGTCGTCTTGCCTTCCTTGCTCTTTCGTATCTCGCTGGCGATTTTCATTACCATGTCGCCAAGGCTTGCGTTGTGATCCTTTGGAACCCTCGTCGTCGTTGTCGTATTTGTTGTCTCCCCCACCGGCACAATCTGCTCCACCTCGTACAGCTCTCCGGCCTCCTCCCCCCCCTTCGACGTCGTCAATACGGCGTGCACGTTCCCGTTCTCCTTGTGCATCGCCCAAAAGTAACAATTATTTTCAACGAGCCAAACCCACCCGACAACCTCACCCGCCACAAAGGGCCTCTCGGACGAAGCCAAGTCTGGAACCCCGTCCCCGAGCCTGAACACGCACCGCTTTTCATTGACGATTTTCTTGCCGACGAGTTGAAACAGCTGTCGCGAGCCGAGGAGCGAAGCGACGAGTTAGAATTATGAAATGTTCGTATAGCGCCTTCGCAATCTCGGAGCGATGACATTCGTAATATTGTCAATCCGCTCCTCTCGTTAGTACTCGTTGCTTTGCTCCTCGCACTCGATTACCAGCTCGTCACTTCGCTCCTCGCTGTCGTCGTTTGCTCCTTAGTACCTCGCAGTTGCTCGTGAATTTCCCGTCGTCCACTCGTCCAAACGTGTCACCAATATTTTTTCCAGCCGCGCCTCCAGGGTTGAACGGGACCATGCACTCTGACAAATGGGACCCATCTTCGGCGTTGTCAGAGTCGCTGTCAACTGAGGAGTTTTGGGAGTCCTGCGGCCGAGGCTTCGTGAAGTCGATGCGATGGGGCAAGGCTGACATTATCGTAGCGCCAAACATGGTGAAGAGAGTGGAAGGGCAGTGATTTGATTCGAGTGTAGTGGAGTGTGTGCCTGGCGTAGAGAATGCGACGGTGCGTGTTGGTCCTGGTTTTGAGGGATAGTGAGACTGCATTTTTCCACACCTTCACATTAAATTTTGGTATTTTTATCATGAACCGTGTCGCCGCTGACCACACACATTGTTTGAGTGGACGTTGATCAATCTGAACTCACCCATAAACGGCAACCCAAAAACTTATCGTCACGGTGAAAAGTTAACAGCCAAAACCAAAAATTGACGCTTCGACGGCCGACGACACCCAACTCGTTACCTCGTGCCTCACCCCGTTACGCTTCTCCCCTCCCCACTAACACCCCCCCCCTCCACCCCAGCAGCAATGTCCTCCTCTCCGCCCCAAGATCCTTCCAAACCCCTGAACATCGCGTTCATGACGTCCGGCGGTCTCGCCCCTTGTCTCGCCAGCTCCATCGCGAACCTCGTGAAGCAATACTACTTCACCTCAAACCTCAAGTTCACGGTTCGCCTGTACAAGTCGGGGTATAAGGGAATCTTGATGGGAGAGAGCGTTATTGTCCCAAACGCGGATTTACCGAGTTTGGTTAAGATATTTTCAGGCATGGGAGGTGAGGCGAGGGAAGGAGCGACGAAGTGTCTCCGAGAGCCTGCGAAGATTGGGGCGAATTACAATTGCGTATTTCCAGCTCATCGCTTGGATCCTCGCTGTCGCTTCGCTCCTCGCTGCTGCTTCGCTCCTCGCTGTCGCTTCGCTCCTCGCTGTCGCTTCGCTCCTCGCTGTCGCTTCGCTCCTCGCTGCTGCTTCGCTCCTCGCTGCTGCTTCGCTCCTCGCTGTCGCTTCGCTTCTCGCTGCATTATACAGTATTGGTCACTCACTCCTCGTTTACGCTATCTACGTTCGTCACAGGATCGCCCATTGGCTCGAGTCGCGTGAAGCTAACGAACATCGCCGACTGCGTCAAACGCGGGTACGTGAAGGAAGGCGAGGACCCTCTCGCGGTCGCTGCCGAGCGCTTGAAATTCGACGGCGTCGACGTCCTCCACACCATCGGCGGCGACGATACGAACACGCAGGCGGCGCAGCTCAGCTTCTACCTGAAGAAGGGGAATTACGACCTCACCGTCATCGGAATGCCGAAGGTGAGAAGCTGCGAGGAGCGAAGCGACGAGCTGGAATCCGTTATTTCCGCTCGTTATGAGGCTCCATGAAGGGCGAAGCGACGATTTAAGTAGAGAATGCGTTTTCAATGAACTTGAAGCGAAGTAATGGATGAAGTAGAGAACGCATTCTCTATGATCGCGTCGCTTCGCTCCTCGCTGGGAATTCGTTATTTCCGAGAGTTACTGCGAGGAGCGAAGCAACGAGCATGAAGAACGTTCTAAACTAACTCGTCGCTTCCCTCCTCACCTCGTGAATGCTCCTCGCTTCGCTCGTCGCAGACGGTTGATAACGACGTTTACCCGATTCATCAGACTCTAGGAGCGATGACCGCTTCGTTTGAATCGGCGAAGTTCTTCAAGAACATCGTTAACGAGAGCTCATGCAGGTGAGAAGTGGAGAACACCACAGAGCTACTCCGCACAATTCTAACTTTGCTTGTTCTGTTGTCACGTCGCAGCCCGCGCATGCTCATCATCCACGAGTGCATGGGCCGCCACAGCGGGTACTTGACTGCGGAGGCCGCCAACCAGTACACGAACTTCCTGAAGGACTCCGGTTCCTTGTCCCTGCCTTCCGCCGACCTCCAGTCGTCCTGCTACGACATTCACGCCGTGTACATCCCGGAGGTTGATATTGATATCGAGGCTGAGGGAGGTGAGAAGGAACTGCAAACTTGACATTTGTGCTGGGTTCTTTATGCTAACCCGTCGTAGCGCGCCTCCGTCGCGTCATGGACCAGTACGACAACGTCAACGTCTTCTTATCCGAGGGGGCAGGGGTTCAAGACATTATCAACGAGAAAATCGCCGCTGGAGAGGACATCGAGAAGGACGCCTTCGGCCACGTCCGCCTCGAGAGCATCAATCCCGGAGCTTACTTCGCGAAAAGGTTGAAGGAGCTCGTCGGAGCCGAGAAGGTGAGAAATGGAGAGGAATGGCGAGCGGAGGAGCGGCACTACGAACATTCTAAACTAACAACGGCTCGCTCGCTGCAGGTCCTCATCCAAAAATCCGGTTACTTCGCCCGCTCTGCTCCCGCCGGTCAATTCGATCGGGACCTAATCCAATCCTGCGCCGAAGTCGCCGTCAAAGCAGCCGTGAACTCCCAGAGCGGCGTAGTCGGCGAAGACGAAGAAGACGGAAATCGCTTCGGAGTTATCGCGTTCGAGAGGATCAAGGGCGGTAAGCCATTCGATAAGACCCTTAGTTGGTTCACGGAGATGATGGCGGAGGTTGAAGCTCACGGAGCACTTTAAGAAGAAGAAAAGTGTCTTGTTTTGCATTTTACCAAAGAACTGCGTTTTAGTCTACTTCTTAAGCGAGTCCTGGGTAGCTTGAAATTAGCGCTGCCAGCCTTTCGCAGTTGCCGCTCACTTTGAGACAAAGTTCGAAATTCCTCGCACACCTCTTCGTTTCTTCGTGATCTTTCCTAAGCTGCACCTCATATCCCTCGAGCGCTCTCTCATAAAACTCCTCAGCTTTCCCAAAGTCGTTCAACCTCTTATAAATAATCGCGATGTTCATCACGGTCGCGAGCGTACTCGGATGACTCGTCCCCAACAACCTCTCTTCCCCTTCAAAGCTCTCTCGTAATACTCCAAGGCCTTCACTTAATTCTTCAGGTCCTTATAAACTATTCCCAAATTACCCACCGAGTCCAACGTATCCTTATGATCTTCCCTTAGCACCTTCATCTGACCCGCTAAACACCTCTCGTAAATTTCCTTCCCCTCCTCATACTCTCCATTTTCCTCCAGCTCACAACCAAGTGAGTTGAGTGTTTCCAAAGTTACAACATCTAACCCAACCACACGCCGATGGGAGATACTTGAGTTATGAGGTTGTAGAAATTCGACGCGAGAGGCGCGCGCTCGTAAAGCGGGTGATCTTCCTTCTAAATATTACGAAGATCGGAGTGTGTGCCTGCTACCCCGCTGTCAATCTCGTCGTTGTTGATATCCCCGAGGGCGTTGAGATCATCGGTGAAACTGCCTTCGGTGCCTGCGGTAGTTTGACTACCGTATCTTTCCCGACGACGTTAACATCAATTGGCCGTGAAGCTTTCAAAAGTTGCCAAAGTCTAGAAATTGTCGATCTCCTCCTCACAAACCTTCAAGAATTAGGTGAACGTGCCTTCCAAATGTGCTACGAACTAAAATCGATGACAATTCCGGCCTCACTTCAAATGCTCCAAGCTAGTCCCCTCTAATATTGACGTCGATTGGAATAGTGATCAGTCCGCCTTCATTGCCTACCTCCGCTCCCTCCAAATCTAATAAAAAAGCGCACACGATTTTGCATTACGAAATGAATATAATTCTTAGTTTTTTTGCGTCTAGACAAACATGGGCTTTTCCTTCGGGTTTTTCTTCTTCCTCCCCCCCTCCCCCACCCCTTCCTACTTCTTCCTATTGTGCGCCATGTGCGCAGACACGAGAGTGTTGGCCGCGAGGGCCGCAATGAGACTGATCTCTCCTGCCATGACGGCTCCTGCCACGACCATGGCGAGCTTCTTGGCGTTGTCCCCAGGAGCCTCCCCCCCCCCCTTCACACCAATAGCCTTCAGGCACGCGGACTGCGCGGCGAGGCCAGTGCCTCCTCCCACCGTGCCGACCTCAATGCTCGGCATGGTGCAGCTCATCCACAAGTCGCCCTCTGCGTTTTTCTCAAAGAGGGTGATGCAGTTCGAGGATTCGACGTTCTGCGCGGGGTCCTGCCCGGTGGCGAGGAAGACCGCCGTGACGTTATTGGCCGCGTGGGCGTTGTAGCCTCCAACGGAGGCCGACATCGCGGAGCCGATGAGGTTCTTCTGCAGATTCACGTCTACGATTTTGTCGACGGTGGTTTTGAGAGTCTTATCGACGACCTGTGGAGTGGTGTGTTAGAAGTTAGAATCGTTGCGTGCAGCTGCCACTGCGTTTTTTCTCACCTCCTTCTTGATTGTACACTCGATGACGACGGACTTGCCGCGTCCCTCGATCCAGTTGATGGCGGAGGGCTTCTTGTCGGTGCACATGTTGCCGGAGAGGGCTACGAGGACTACGTCGGGGAACTTGGCCAGGAGCGTGGAGATGAGGGCGAGGGCACCCTTCGAAACCATATTCATGCCCATGGCGTCTCCGGAGAAGCACTTGAGGCGGAGGTAGACGTTCTTCCCCGCGACGGTGGGCTTGATTCCGACGAGTTTGCCGAAGCTGGTGGTGGATTCGAAAGAGTTTTTTAGCGCTTGTGACCCTGCGAGCGAAGCGAGCGTGATCGGGGGGTTAGAATGAAATGGTTTGTGTTAATTTTACGAGTGAGGCTCTCCATGAGGAGCGAAGCGACGATGTATTCGTGATATTTCAGCTCGTCGCTCCACTCCTCGCTTCCGCTGCCTTCACCTCTCTGCTCACTCGCGCATTAATTCCAAGAGAGAATAAGAACTACATCGTCGCTTTGCTCCTCACGGGCTTGCTCTGCGTGATGATCACTCGCGCTCGCACTCGCACTCGCACTCACCTTCACCCTCGGACCACTTGGCCAAAGCAACCGCCTGCTCTGCGCTCAAACACTTCAAGCAGGGCGCCCTGGTGATTCCGTCGTTGACGATGAAGGCTTTGCAGCCTGTGGTGGTGGTGGTGGGGGGAGAGGTGAGGGGGGGAGTTAGTTTAGAGTGTTCTCAATATATACGAGGAGCGAAGCGGCGAGCTAGGAATACGATAATTACGCGAGTAACAATCCTAGAAGCAAGTCATACTAAGTTGCCGCTTCGCTCCTCAGCTCGCTTCTAGTCTCACCTCCACTCGCCGTGATGGCCTTGCATCCCCTGTTCGTACTCGCAACAAGACACCCCTCAGTCGTAGCCATGGGTATGAAGACCTTCTCTCCGTTGAGCATCAATGGACCTGCCATGCCCACGGGGAGAGGGATGTAGCCGACGCATATTTCGCAGTTCGCTCCGTAGACTTTGGAGTAGTCGAGGCTGGGTTCGCTGGGGATGGATTCGATGGCGGTGTGATCTTGAAGAGTCTTGGAGAAGACGATGCGGCGGACTTGGACGGCGCGTTTGGGGTTGAGGATTTTCTCGAGGGTGTGGTCCTTGATTTGTTGGGAAAGGACCAGGTTGGCGAGCTGAAGGGGGGGGGTTGGAGTAGGAGTTGGAGTTGGAGCGACGACGTTAAAAAAATGATGGCGTAGCGAGGCCGAGCGAAGCGAGGATGTGAGGATGTGAACGTGTTCGAGTGAAAACAAGGCGCTTGCTTCGTCGGCACTTTATCAGCTTGTCGCTAGCTATGACTAACAACGATTTTGTAGTATCTAGTTTGTCTTCTCTCACCTCCTCGTTCGAGAGGCTCTTGTACCCCGACGGAGAGGTCGGCACAGCAATGGCAATCGGCGGCTGCGACTTGCCAAATTCGCCGCCTCCACAAACCTTAACAAAGTCATGCTCATAGCCACCCTCATTTTTTCTCCTCAAAGGCTGCGACGAGCGTAGTGAGTTGCGTGAAATGTTCGCGTTAATTAGTTAGAAATGCATCGCGATGATAGTGATGACGCTGTTGCGTTTGAAGCTACTAGCGCAAAATTATGAGCGTAAGCCTCACCTCCGTCTTGGCTGCCTCCTTCCTAACGAGGTCCGACAGTCCGAAGACGCTCGGCCTGCTCTGAAGCTCGTGGCTATCGACGAACCCGATGCCGAAGAAACCGAGGAAGTACACGATGCAAGCGGACCAGATCACGGGGTGGAGAGAGTGAGGAGAGTTCAGGTGGGAGAAGACGGAGGTCGCGAAGATGAGGCTCACGGTGGCGTTGAGGATCGGAATGACCCTGCGGTGGGGTGGGAATGGGGGTTGTGAGTGGGTTGGAAAATGGGGAGTGGTGTGGTTGACACGCGGTGAGTGGGATGATGGGGTGGCGGCGACCAGCGATGACGAAGGGGATGACGAACAGTCATCAAATTGAAAATAGACTTAGTAAACGGGGGCGGGGAGGTGAGCGAATTAATAACGAGGAACTTACCACCACTGAGGTTCTGCCTTCTTCTTCGATTGTTTGGCGGGACTACCGCCTTGGAAGGATTTGATGAGAGTAGCGCTCGCCTTCGGAAGCATGGCGAAAATTAGAAGCCCGATGCTCATTAGCACGAAGGAAAGTGTCGATTTCGACATAAGTTTCAGCTTCGACAGGTCCTCCAGGCTGGAGGGGAAATTTAATTCCAGCGTTAGTGGCATGGTTTGTGAAAGGTTTGGAATTTCACTGAGGAAATTTTTTGGCTATTAATTGTTGGTGGGCAAGATTGAAACGATATGAAAAAAAACTTAGATTCTCAATGTTAAAAACTATACTCTCCCTACCCCACACCCTCTCTACTCTACTTTTTCTATTCTCCAATCTTGCTCAAGACGTCCCTAATCACCTTCGGCAACAGGCCCGTGTCTTTGCACACAAAGGCCTTGCTCGCTAGGCTCCTCTTGATCTCGTCCGCTTCACTTCCCAGGCTCGCAATCATGATCGCGTACGTCCTGACGTCGACGCTCGACCCGCCTTTCTTCTTCCCCTCGACGACCCTCTTGAGCATGTCTGGGGTGAGCCCGTACCTCCTCAAGTTGGCGTCGCTGATTGCGATGACAATGTACTCGTCCGCGTTTTCCGCCCCCTCCGCGACGTCGATCTTGGCCTGCGCGATGGACTCAAGGGTGTGGTCCCCGCTCCTAGTGAACTGCGTGTGCGCGACCATCATCCTCAAGACCTTCATCCTGTCCGCCTCCGTCTTGGGATGCTGCGACGAGCAAAGCGAGTCGCATGAAATTTGGCATGAAATTGTTAGAAATGTGAGGCAGTGATAGGGATATCGCTGTCATGACTGAAACTACAAGCGCAGAAGAATTACGGCCGTAATTATCGTATTCGTAACTCGTCGCTTCGCTCCTCGCAGTTGCTCACCTCGCCGAAATTCACTAGGGGGATGGCCGGGGAGTCGCCAGAGTGCCCGACGATCGAGTAGTCGAATCTGTGCTCATGGCCCGCGAAGGCCTCCATGACCAACGCCGCGGCCTCCAAAGACCTGTCCAGCCTGCCGTCCTGCCCGTTGAATCTGTGGTGAGCGATGCAAGCGCGAGCGTGTTAGAGTTGTGAGGAGTTTTAAGGCAATTGACGTATTATGTTCGTACCTGTACATACTCCCAGAACAATCAAAGACAAACCTAACACGCTTGGGGTGCTTCATGTGGGTGGAAGCCTCGTCCGGAATTCCCCTCCTCTTGTAGACGAACTTCTCGCCTGTGACCCCGTCGACGAGCTTGTTGTCGTCGAGTTCTCCAAAGGATTGCCTCTTGAGCCACCCCCTCTCGGCCTTCCTCGCCTCGACGCTGCCGAGTCCCTGCGATGAGCGAAGCGACGAGTTAGTTTAGGGTTAGAATGTTCTTAATGCGAGGAGCGAAGCGAGAGGCAGCAACTACCAGTACCATCAGCGAGGAGAGAAGCGACGAATTGAACGAGTTCGTTTGGACTCGCTCCTCGTTGTTTTCATGACGCCTTCGTAGCTACTACCTGTACCATTAGCTCGTCGCTTCGCTCCTCGCTGTCGTCGTTCGCTCCTCGCCAACCCTGCATCACCTGCCTCAGCGCCGCAATATCGCCTCGAATTGGATTGACCAAGCCGTCGTACATGGCGTACTCGCCCTCTCCCATCTCGATCTCCTTGAGTTTGTCCTGGAAGGCCTTCTCGGCCATCTCGCGGGCGACGCGTTGCTGCTCTTCGGACACCTCGGCCTTGGCCGCGTCGCTGACCTGGTGGACCTTGTGGCCTCTGTCCAAGCGGTACGGGCCACCCCGGCCGCCGAGCCCGGCGGTGTTGCTCCCTCCAGTGCCTCCCGCCCAGTTCGAGCCTGCGACGGGCGTAGCGAGGAGCATGCGGATTCGTGTTAGCGAGTTTGAATTACGCGGCGTTGATAGTGGCGTCGTTATCTAGACTGCACCCACTAGCGCAAACGATTACGACCGTAATTGTCGCATTCCAAGCTCGTCGCTTCGCTCCTCACGGCTTCTCACCTCCCACGTGCGCCTCGTTCTTTTCGTCCCACTGTCCGAACTTTGGATCGTCCAGCGCGGGCGGCCTCCAGCTTTCTCCTGAGGGTTATATAAGAGCGAGGAGCGAAGCGACGAGTTAGTATAAACTTGGTCTCGGACGAAAATACTGCTCCACGTTCGTACCTTCGGTCCCGTCCCGGAGCTCCGGGCCCTGGGTCAGACTGCGCATGCCCTCGCCGTCCGGAACCGCCCTCCCTGGCAACCCGAGCATCTCCCTGAAGCGAACGAGCTCGGCCTCGAGTCCCGGCCCAACCTCCAGGATCTGCACCTGACCGTCGGACGTCAAAACCGAGATGTGCTCGTCGTCCATGAAATTCATCTGAATAGGTTCGCCGGCCTCGGTCGTGTCGAAATCGATGGACCTCATCTCGTGTTCCTCCGTGTCTATGACCTCGATCCAGTGCTTGTCGTCGTTGCTCCTGTACGTGGCCATGAGCTTTCCGGAGAAGCAGCTGCAAACAACAACGTGTTAGAATGAAATGAGGAAAAAAAAAGCCCAGCGAGGAGCGAAGCGACGAGTTTCGAAATCTCCACCTCTAACACGGCTCGCTTCGCTCGTCGCCTTCCTCGTCGCACCTGGAACCAACAGCCCCAACTTCCGAACCCTCCTCCCTCAAAGTAACGTACAGATCGTCTCCGACCAACGAGCTGCCCAAACTGGTGGCGTACGCCATGTCGTCGCCCGCAATCAGCCTGCAGCTGGGATCGTGCGCCAAGTGCGCGGGAGGGTGCTCGGCGCTCAGGACGCGCATCCCTTTCATTCCTTCCGGCACGCCCCGCACTTCCATTTTGGTGGCCGATCCTGCGGCGAGCCGAGGAGCGAAGCGACGAGTTAGTATAAACTGATTCTAGCATCGTGAAAAGCGGCAAGCGAAGCGAGCCAATTACAGCATTCCCAGCGAGGAGCGAAGCGACGAGTTGAACGAAATCAAGTACACATGCTAGGAGCGCTCGGAGCGAGGCGATGAGTTGAACGAAATCAAGTAAAAATCCTCGTCGCTCTGCTCCTCGCTGCTCCTCGCTAGTATAAACTGCTTCTAGCATCGTGACTCGCATAATTGTCGATTCCAAACTCGTCGCTTCGCTCCTCACTGCGTCTCACCCGCGTCTTGAATTTTGACGACCGTTCCGTCCGCGAGCGTCGCAAAGGCATCTTTGTTGCTGCTCGCCGAGAGGGTTTCAATCTCCGACCCTGCGACGAGCGTAGTGAGTCGCATGGGAATTGGCGTTAAGGAGTTAGAATTGAGTAGCGATGAAAGCGGCGTCCACGTTGACGCTGAAACTAGCAGCGTAGCTAAATCACGACCTCGAATCAACGCATTCCCAGCTCGTCGCTTCGCTCCTCGCAGGTCCTCACCTTCCGGCAGCTCGACCCAAGAGCACTCGTGATTTTTCAAATCCAAGCTGCAGACATCTCGGCCGTTCTGTTGGAAGCACAGAACTTTGTCTTTGGAGCAAACGACGATTTCCCACGGCAGTCCGGTGTCGAGGCGGGTGGGGGCCTGGGGTTTGGGTTTGGGTTAGTGGCGGGGTTTTGGGTTTTTGCGCCACGTTGGTCACAGTGCTGGGCTCACCTTCTGACCACCGAACATCCTCGAGAATCCTCCTCCCCCCGACCCAGCGTCCGGAACGGCCGCGTACCTAACACTCCCATCCTCGAACATCTGAAAGTACATCGGCCCCCCAGGGAAAAACACAAAGTTACTCGTACCGAGCGCCTTCATAATCGGAGCGGGCTGCGTCGGGAGGTAGAACGGGACGTTCTCTTCAATGTCGTGGGTTGTTTTGGCGCTGGAGCCCTTGGCGACGTTGGAGTAGGTGGATATTGACACCGGTCCGGTCGTAAGAACGTTGATATCGCCGTTCTGTGGTGTGGCAGCGAGCCGTGTGAGAATGAAGTTCGACGGCATTCGATAGCATTCGAAAGCAGATGGTCAAGGACGACACCGCACTCACCTTGCTGTTCACGGTCATGCCGACGGCTTTGCTGTACGGCCCGCCAGGTTTCCCGTCGAAAGATCTGACTAAGTGCGTGAACTGGTCGATTCTGTGGCTATCTGGCTGGAAATTCGTCACGGTCGGGTCCGGGAGGTTCCACTTCCTCTGCTCCAAGGACGCAACAGCGTTCGAAGACTTGACGGTGGAGATCGGTTTGTTCTTCCAACTGCGACGAGCGTAGCGAGGAGCATTAGCGAGGCGAGGACGAAGCCCGAGCGGGGATGTGAGGGGGGAGTTAGTACAAAGTGCTTCTAGTATCTTGACGAGCGGCGAGCGAAGCGAGCCGATTAATGCATTCCCAGCTTGTCGTCGTCGTCGTCACTTCGCTCCTCGTTGAACGAAATCAAGTACAAATCCTCGTCGCTTCGCTCCTCGCTACTCCTCGCTAGTATAAAGTGCTTCTATTATCGTAACTCGCGGAATTACCGTATTCTCAACTCGTCGCTTCTCTCCTCGCTGTCTCTCACCTGGTTTCAACGGCTTCCCTCAGACTCTGAAACGGACTAATCGCCATGTTGACGTCTTCCGCCTTCAAATACTCTCCCCTAGCCTTCGGAACGGGGATCCCCTGAGACCTGAAAACCTCAGCAACCTGTGACGGCGGGGGGGGAAGGGGATTTAGAATTGGGTGGGTGGGGGTGAATATCGAATTTGGGGTTGCCAGTTTCTCTCTCTCACCTTCTCGAAAACGACCTCGTCGTACGAATCGTAGTCCAAGACGTTGTCGAGAGCACGGACGATGCCGTCCTCCTTGTACTTCTCGTAGTGAACGGCGGCGGCAACCGCCTCTCTCGTGCTGTACGGGTAAGTGAGTTCCCCGTTGTCAGATAATTTACGTAGAGTAGCGAAGGACGAAACGAGCTGCGACGAGCGTAGCGATTCGCATAAAAATGACGTTAACGGGTTAGAATTACTTGGCGATGAAAGCGCCTTCAGCATTTAGACTAAAATTACTAGCGTTGACGAACTATGACCTTAATTGTCGTATTCCCAGCTCGTCGATTCGCTCCTCGCAGTTTCTCACCTTCTGCAAAATATCCTTTCCAACCGTCGGCGCATAGCTGTGACGGGGGGAGTGAGCGCGAGCGCAGCGAGCGTGTTAGTGGTAGATAGTGAAACGAGGAGCGGACGAAGCCCGTGCGTGAGGAGCGAAGCGACGATGTAGTTCTTATTCTCTCTTAGAATAAATGCGGGATAAACGCAGCTGAAAACATCGTCGCTTCGCTCCTCACTACCACTCGCCCTCGCTCCCGCTTCCTCACCTCTCCAACAACTTCATCTCACTCTCCTCATCCGGATTCCTAACAAAAAAAGTCGTCAAACAATCCCCCACCGTCTCATAAAAGTCATTCCCCAAAAAAGGATACCCCGGCCTATTCGCTAAAAGCATCATAACAAAATCCTCATGCGTTCTAATAATATTATCCGATTCACCCTGAAAATTATTAGGTACAATTGTTCTACCGTCGCTTAATCTCATTACACCGTCTTCGATTAATCCTTTTAATATACCTACGACTTCAACTGGAGCTTTATCGGCTTCGTCGATCATTAGAATTCTACCGTGTTTTATCGCTTTTACGAGGGGAGAGTCTGAGAAGATTATTTTACCGGAGATGATTTCGGGGGAGACGGTTAGTTGGTTGACGGTGGAGTCGCGGTGGAGTTGGATGTATTCGCGTTCTGCGGAGATTTGTTTGCAGAGTTGGTCGGCTATTTTGTTTTTGCCGACGCCTTGGTTGCCGATGAGGAGGAGGTGGGGGGAAGACGTGGCGAGAGAATGGAGGAGGTCTTTGATCAATCGCATGTGGTTCGGAATGGGGTAGAAGGTTGGGTTGGGGATGAGGGAAGGATCGGTTGGAGGTTGTCGGGTCGGTGATTTATAGACTTTCGACCTATTAGGGTTGCGAGGAGCGAAGCGACGAGTTAGTTTATTACATATGCGTTCGAATGTTCGTAATCCTCGATCCCTTCCCTCCTCTCATTTCTCTCACCTCCCCTCCTCCTCAAAAACCCCCACATTCTCCAACAACCCCCTCAACTCCTCCTTATCCCTCAAACTCCACAACTCCGTCAACATAACCTTCCCCACACTCTCCGCAATCCCTGCCCCCTCATTAACGCTTTTTGCGATGTTAACTATGTTGCGGAGGGTGAAATCTTCGAAGTCGTCGTTATTTTTTACGTCGTTTTGTATGACCATTATAGTATTAATATCAGTTTCACTTAAATTCTTGAACTGCGAGCCGAAGTGTTAGAATGTTAATTGTTTTCATACACGCCGACGCTGAGAATCTTTCTTACCTTTCCCTTCAAAATAATTCTAACATCATCATCCCCTAAATCCCGAACTGCCTCCGTCTCAAACCCTCTCAAACCCTTAATATACTCAACAGGTTCACTCCAATTCTCGACGTTACCTAATGCTATTACTTTGAAGTTAGGGTGTACTGGTAAAACCTTCAATAGTCGTTGTTAGAATTTAATTTACAATAAATGTTTGCGCCTTGAAAAAAATTCTCACCTTCGACACGTCAACCCCCTCTCCTTTCAATCTCTCATATTCCTCCAACGGTTTACAAACCTCCCCGCTAGGTAACTGCACATTCCCCTCACACCAAAAAGTATTAAACTCGTTAAAACTCTTCATCTTCTCCACCCCATCCAAAACCACAGTTTCACCGTTCACGGCTGCTTCGATTACGGGTGAATTCTTCCAACTTGAATTACCTAGTTCATCGGTTACTCGAGTTTGGAGGAGATCACGTAAACTCATATCACTGTATATCTGTACTGTAGTATTTGGATTGAAGTAACTTGTTATAGTTGATTTACCACTTCCTCTTTTTCCTATCAATAAACTATGGAAATTCGTGGATGATATTTTATGGATTAAGGTGTTAAAAGGTGAAATAGGGGTGTAGGTTTTTGTTGAGGTTATTTTTTGGGTTGGGGGGGAAGGTTTTTTTAGAGTTATTTTGGAGAGTAAATCTTTTGCGCGGGATTCAGGGAAGGGACCGCGGGTGAAGTATGTTAAGGGGTGGAGTGATTTAAAGTTCTCTAAACGTCGGCGGCAGAAAACGATGTTAGAATTATTTTTACGTTTCGTACTTTTGTCTTCGTTCTCACCTTCACTTTTCATCCCCTTAAAATTGTCATACCCACTCCACCACTCCCCTCCAACCCCCAAACTACTAACACCCTTATCCCCCGTAACCTCGAATATCTCTTGCGCATCGTAATCGTCGATTCTCCGACATTGCATACGTGAACGAAGAGGAGGATCAAGTGATTGACCATCATATACTTCCCATGGGAGAGATGACGCTACTATACGGAAGTTGGGAGAACAGGGGACTAGGTCGGAGCGGGAACCGTGGAGGGATTTTATTTCAGAGTAACGTTTTTGAGAGATTATTGATGTACCATCGTCGAGGTTAATCTCACGATTTTCTAGTAAATTATTTAATACAGGGAGGACGTTACGTTCAGCACGGTGTATGCCTTCTAAAAAAAGAACACCACCAGATAAGGCTGCTTGGACTACCGGTGATTTTTCGAAGATTGTACTCGCTTCAACTAATTCTCGACGAAGTTTTAAATCCGATGAAACAGTCTCACTCGTCAAAGGTAAATGGTATAACTCTAAATTCAAAGTTTCAGCGAAAGCATTCGTTAAATCACTCGGATAAGATGTTGGAGGTGATAAAAGATGAAGATCTTGCTCAAGAGAATGTTTCGAAAGCATCCAGTCTATATGTTGTAATCCTTTTTGGTTGAGTTGAGGGAGGTAACCGTAGGGGACGAGGTGGGGGTGGGTTGGGGAGCTTATTTTGAAGGTGTGACGGCCGAAGTTGAGGGTGGAGAGGAGGCGGGAGGTGGGGGAGGGGAGGAGGCGGGGGGTGGAGGAGCCAAATCGAAGCATCACGAGAGCCCGACGCGACGACTAGTGAAATTGGTATAAATTTAGCTATCTAGCAGCGAGGTTTGGGAAGAGGGAGGAGGGAGGGGTTTTGGAGTTGCTTTGGTGACGTGGATAAACGAGCGACGTGTGCGCGTATCGTTGGTTGGGAGAGCAAAAAGGTGAAAATGAAAAAGTGAGGGACAATGAATCGTGTCCTTCGTCCCAACACAGTAATCACCTCAGGCCGTCGATACGGGAGTACGTTCCTTCACCATGCTCTGTTGACACCGAATGCCTCCTTAGGTGGTGGGGAAGCTCTTCTGAATTATGTAGCAGCGAGAATGGATCAAGTCTCGCAATCCCCCACTTTCACAGCTCTCGGGGTGGGTCAACGAAAGAAGGCGGGACTCCTCAGTTGGTTGTGGGCCACTCCGCAGGAATGGTCCCCAAACCTCGTAATCTTCGCGTTGAATCACCCTTCGTTCAACATTGACCAGGCCCAACCCCTCC
>BLQM01000023.1:66661-82484 GCA_012489335.1 Triparma laevis f. inornata
CCCCCCCAACAGAACGTCTTCACCGTTGGCCTCGCCCCCGAAACCCTCCACGGCCTTCGTCCGTTTCTGTTGGGGCTAGGCTTCAACACCTTAATCAAGCTTACAGTACTTACAAGGTCGGCGATAACGTATGGTTGGTCGAACCAGGTGAGAAGAAGAAGAAGAGGAGAGAGAGAGAGAGAGAGAGAGAGAGATTGGTAGTTTTGCCTCTTACACTCGCTCCTCACTCGCTCCTCGGTACTGTCTGTATCGCATCGCAGAGGACGACCGCATCGTTAAGATGGAAGTGATTTCCGTTCAAAGAGACACCGTCACAGTGGGCCTGGCAGGCTTCGGCCTAAGTCCACAACGGACGTACCAGCACTCGCACGGTCCCTAAATCAAAGATATTCGGCGGATTCCCCTGCACGACGTGCGTGCCTTCTATGCCGATAAGATTGCTGAAGAAAATGATCGCTGGGAAGGATCAAGGGGACCTAGGATTGTGGCCGGAGAAAGTTTCTCTGGAGAGGATTTCGTTTGAACTCAACGGGCAGGTGATTCAAGACGAGGAGGTCGGAATTGGCACTCTCTCTAGGTGGGGAATGAGAGGCAACTTAGTAGTAAGAGTTGGGAGAGAGCGAGTGCCCTTGGTCTTCGAATGATTCAAGAGTAGGCCGAGTTCCCCATAGGGCGCCTAATTTGCAAGTTAGTGAAAATGAGTAGGATGACGTTTTTAATTCAAATTAACTTCGGACGTACTCTTTAATACCACTGGGGTCTCCGCCCGGCACTTTTTAGTATCGGCGGCGTATGTAATGCCCAAGAAATCAATCAAGCACCCTGCTCCTCGTCCTTTGAAGCCTACCTTGTCGAGCAACCAAGGAACTTTGAAATCTTGCGGTAGAAGAGATCGCCAATTGATACGCAGCGCAAGACCAACATCCCTCCAAGCATATTGATTCCTGAGCTCGAACTCGCCGGTCCTGAAGAGAACTGGTGGGGCCGGGTTAGGGTTAGTACAGACTTGGTAACACGCCTCAAGTTACCGGGACGCCTAGAGTTAGCACGGGAGATGCTAAAAAACATTGAAACGTCGATATAACGCAACAGCAGCTTACTTATACGGTTAGGATTATATAGTACGCCAAGTCCTCCCAGGCTTACCATTTCGTTGTTTAGGTGGATGACATTTTTAATTCAAAATAACTTCCGTTCTTATCTTTCATATCACTAGGGTCTCCGCCCGACGCTTTTTAGTATCGACGGCGCACGTATTGCCCGAGAAATCAACCCCTCTGCTCTTCATCCTTGCAAGCCTATCGGGCTGAGCCAGCAGGGAACTTTGAAATATTGCGGTAGAAGCACACGTGAAGTACAGGGCGCCGAGGGATGGACATACCTCGGGGTATATTAATTCACGAGTTCGAAATCGCTGAGCCTCTAGAGATATTGGCTGGGATCCATATCACTATTTAAGAGCACCCGTTGTACAATCGCTGGTTCTCCTAGGAAAACTTTCCCTCGCACTGTCGCTTCGAATGCCGTAGTTCATGAGCCGAAGAGATCTAATTTACGTTGGGGAGCGTTTTGTTATGTCGACAGCTCGACGTATTTTGTGGTTCTTTGGTTCTTTTTGTCATTATTGGAATCAGAGATGCTGGAAAGTGATAAAATCTCATCTGGATAGACATCGCAAGTTGTTTCGGATAAAGAACACTTTAAACGCCCCGAAACAACATTGAACTCAACAGAAACACCGCAGGAAATAAACCCTCGCAACGCATAAAAGTGTTTTGGGCAAGTATCTTTTCCATGACGACACGTCTGTCTTGGGTCGGTTGACACCTGCAGTTGTGGACATGTTAGAGTTCGGAAAAGGGAATGAAAAAGCGGAAACGACGGGAAATAGCACGGAGCGAAGTCCTGGGAATATGAGCAGCCGAAAAGCGACCACCTTACGTATTTGAGTTCAACGAATAACACGCTAGCCCAACTACTACATTTCTCGCAAAGCCCATTCTAAGCACACATTCCATCCCCTCCGTATATCCCCAAAAATGAAACCATCACCATCGACATCGTTCGCTTTCCTCCTCCTCCTCTTCCTAGCCCTCTTCCACATTCCCTCAACAACCTCCTCAATAATCCGCCTTCAATTACCAAGTGGTCGAGTAGTTAGAGTTAACGGGGAGACAGTTAGCTCCGTTGAAGTCTTAAAAATAATCAAGGTACGGAAGGCCGTGTCTCGCGAACCACGCGAGCTGAGATGAACGCCAGAGCGAGGATCAAAACGCCAGAGAAAGGTGTAAGAAGCGACGAGTGATTACATATTCATGCGTTGCCAGACATTGTCGCTCCGCTCCTTCCTCGTCGATTGTCTGGAGGTTTGAAAAAAAATGGGTTTTCATTGAGGGACATGGCGAGCAGCCCTATCTTCAAACTACTTCGACTGCTCACAGGGCCACCCTCGGCTACTGTACGACAGTATACTAACCTAGTGGCCGTTCCGCGTTGAAGTGCTTGAAGGCAACGGACTATTCTCCATATCCCTCAACGAAAACCCTTTTTTTTCGAAGTTTTATCGAACTATATTTTTCAATAATAACCTTTCCTAACACTCCCCTCTCTCTCCTTAAAGAACGAAACCATCACAATGAAAAACGTAACAATAACCAAAAACAATAAACCCCTAACCCTCTCTCCCAAAACCCTCTCCTCTCTTCCATCCGGAACTCTCCTAAAAATAATTAAACCTCTTCTGACGACGCCTCCACCTAGTTGGAGATCTTTAAACCCTCCTTATGGGGAGTATATAGTTAAACGTAAACAAATTCAGAAGAAGAGTAATTCTAATACATACAAAACAATAAGTAATTCTAATCGACCTAAAATACCTCTTAGGCATGAAACTGATTTATCTGTATGTACGATAAAACAGAATTGTGGGGAGTCGTTAACAGGTTCTGGGGGATCGAGTATTTTAATAGGACGTAAAAACGGTGTAGTAATGGACGTTGTTAGTCATCTAGATTTTGTTTTAAGTGATGACAAAAAAGATGTTAAGAAGTTAAAGAAATTGATTAAGTTTGTTGAAGGTTTGAAATTGGAAATTGTCGGAGTAAGCGTACACGGCTCAATTGATTGTGATACCGTAAAAGAGTTTACGACTTTAAAAAGTTTATTATCTCTTTCAGGAGTTAATGTAGAGGTTGTATGTTTATTAAATGATTCTGGAATTGAGGGAATTAGTGTGAGTAGTCAATTATGTCAATTACTTTGGGATGAAAGAGGGAGACTGGATGAGGGAAAAGTTAAGTTTAGCAGTGGGGTGGAGGTTAATGATGAGATACGGAGAGAAGTTGATTACGAGGTTTTTTATAAGTTTGTTGGGTTGAAGACGAAGGAAGGGGGGTGGTTTAAAAATCAACAGGGACGGGTAAGAAAGATTGAAGATGTTAATGGACTTGAGGTTTTGAGGGATGCTTGGAAGAAGGGTTTTGAGGAGGTTTGTAGGGAGGTGGAGAAGGGGGAGAGGGGGAGGAGGGGGAGAGTGGGGGAGGAAGAGTGGAAGAGGTTTTTGGAGTGGTATGAGGATCGGTGAAGAAGAAAATGAAAGATTGCTTTTAGTTTAAAATTGGGTAAGCCTTTTTTGATTAGATTTGGAGGGAGCGGAGGTAGGCGACTACCGCGTTGGTATCGGCGGGGCCAATATAGGAGGGGACTAGCTTGGAGCAGCCTTCGAAGACATAGGGACCAAGTTTTTGAAGCGAGTCGGGGATCGTCATTGATTTTAGTTCTGAGCAACCCCAGAAGGCTTGTTGGGAAAGATCATGCAGAAACGAAGACGTGTTCGAGAAACTTAAAAAAAGTTCTCAACGCGAGCGGTAACGAAAGGCTCGCCCAACTGATTACGAGCTACCCAGGACTCGCTTTCGAGGGATAGACAAAGAAACGTTCTTGTTCTTAAAAAGAAAGTTTCTTTTTAAGTGTTTCTTTTTACGTTTAAAACCGGGATTCTTGTTGTTTTACTCTCCTCTCCTTCGTTATCTACTCGTGAATAGCTGAGTTGTCAAGCTGTTGTCATTCGTTCATGAAGCCCCCGTGCGCCTTTCGAGCCGCTCCACGAACGCAGCCGCGATGGCGTCTGCCTGCCCGCCTCCCGCTTCGAAGCCGGCGCGAAGCAAGCACTGGCACCACTGTCCTTCGACCTCGGACACCAGCCATTCTAATTTCCCCACACTGTTAAACCGAGGCTGCGACGAGCATAGCGAGTCGCATGAGGATTGGCGATAACGAGTTAGAATTAATCAACGACGAAAGTAACGTCAATTTTAAGACTGAAGCTACTAGTGCAGTTGAATTTCAAGCGCAATTGTCGTATTCCCAGCTCGTCGCTTCGCTCCTCGTGGTGTCTCACCAGCAAATCAACTCGGAAGAGCATGAGCTCGTCAGACCTTGGGAGCGCGGCAGCAGCTGCCAGAGCGGGGAAATACATAGCCTCCGGTAGAGGCAGGGGGAGCACCTGCACCGGTGCGACGTCGGTCTCGTCAGCCGTCGTAGTCTCTGTGTCTTCGTTAACTTCTTTGATCTTCTTAGTACTGCTGCTTATTTTGCTCTCAGCTCCGAGCGAGTCGCATTCGCATTCTGCGCCTGCAAGCGCTGCGCCTCTGCTTGCGCACGGACAGTGCTCTCTGTGCCAACCCCACTTGGAAGGCGACTTGTGAACAGCGTGTATTATCGAACCGTTCACGAAGACCACGCAAACCTCGCCCCAGTGAAGCGTATTCTGTCGACACGGTCCCAAAAACGGTTGAAGGAGACAGTCGCCCTCCGAGTCTGCCAGCAGCCTGCGACGAGCGTAGCAAGTCGCATGAAAGTTGGCGATAATTTGTTAGAAAATGTGTGGCGATGATAGTAATGTTGCTGCTGCATTTGAAGCTACTAGAGCAAAAAATACGACCGTAAATATCGTAATCTCAGCTCGTCGCTTCGCTCCTCGCAGTGCCTCACCTCGTCACTTCCATCGCCGTACCTAAACTCCATCCTTTCGTCGACAGGCGTATCACGCCCTCGCAACGCGTTCCGCACGCCGGCTTGAGCACTGCGTCGACCCACCCTCTCCTCTCCATCTCGCGCTTCACATCGCCAGGCTGCGACGAGCGTAGCGAGTCGCATGAATATTGTTTTTTATGAGTTAGAATTACGTAGCGACGAAAGGTGCTTGAGCGTTTAGATTGGAACTACTATCTCAGACGAATTGCGACCATAATAATCGTACGGCGAGGAGCGAACGACGACAGCGAGGAGCAAAGCGACGAGCATTAAGATTATTATGAACTAGCGAGGAGCGGAGCGACGAGCAACAATAATCACTATATTCTCGTCGCTCGTCCAAACGAACTCGTTCAATTCGTCGCTTCGCTCCTCGGCTCGCTTCTCGCATTAAGATTATTATGAACTAACTCGTCGCTTCGCTCCTCGGACTACGTCGCTTCGCCTCATTGTTACTCCCGTAATCCTCCCATTCCCAGCTTGTCGCTTCGCTCCTCGTGGCGCCTCACCTTCGTTAATTCAACATCCACAGTCAGCAACGTCGGAACGGTCGGAACCAGGGAACCATGCAGATCGAGCAGGTACCGCTTGTGCGCGATCCATAGCATAAGCTCGTAGTCCGCCGCGAGATGCGGAACCGCGATGGCGAGAGATTTCAGGAATATCGTAAGACCTTCAGTCGCGCCGTGAGCCTGCGACGTGTTAGAATTGTGTAGCGACGAACGCGCATTTAGACTAAAGCTACGTCACTTCGCATTGTTACTCCCTTAAATTATCGTATTCGTAACTCGTCGCTTCGCTCCTCGCAGATGCTCACGTTCCTACCCTCCCAAAGGCTACGGATTACCGGAACGCACCGCCGAGAACGCCAGTCGGAAGGCATAGAGTCCCAAAGGCAACAAGTTAAACTTGAATTCGGAGGGAGGAGCCGTTCAAGGGAGAGGTGGAGGTACGAGTCGTCGGGGATACCGCGGGATTCGTCTTTAGACGCGACGAGCAGGATGGACGAGGCGGATTTTGCATCCCCACCGAGGTCGTTGTTTGAATTTGACGTGGTATCTGGTGTATCTTGGCATATTGAAAGGTCGGAAGCAGCGCGTTTGGGCATTTGCCCTCGCAGCTAGATTTCTTTTTAGGGAGAATTAGGTGTGTACTGAGGGGGTTGAGGAGGGACTGGTGGGGTATTATTGCACGAAAAAGTAGTAACAGACTCTGAAATTGCGTATGGGACGGTAAAATCGACGAAACTGAAATTGAGGGAAGAAAATCTGAGAAAAGTTAGCAGCCGATTTCTCAAAACCTATGTACCACAATGTCCAAGCCTGTAGTCACCCGATGTTCTAGTAGGTTGAAGGCCTAAGAAATCAGTAGGAAGAGGGGGAGGGAGTACGAGGGGGATTAGGATGAGGAGGGGAAAAACGAGGGATCGGCGGCGGCCAATACGACAACTACGACGACTTCCACTACTTCGAAAACTAGTTCGAAGGGTGAAGAAGAGGCGACGTGCTGTGCGTGTATGGTGAATGAGCCGAGCGCGAAGATCAGGCTGTGTTGTCACACGGTGACGTGCAGGGATTGCACTGAGAAGTTGATGAAGCAGGGCGATCTGTGCCCGTTCTGCAGGAAGGCGATCGCGGGTTACAAGCTGGGCAAGTGGAGCAGTGTGACTGGTGCTGAGGGGCTGTGGCTGAATTCGCTGAAGAACTTGAGCAAATTAGCGAGTGGCGAGGGGTTTAATGATTATTTTTGGAATACGTTTAATGGTAACGAGGCGTCGTGGAGGAGATGGAAGGGAGTTTTTGACGTGTTGGGGATTGAGGGGGGGGAGGGAGGAGGCGGGTCGATTGAGACGCAGGTGCTTGGGATTACGAATTCGAAAGATCTGGTGAAGCTCGGGGCTTTGGCGGAGCTGTGCAGTAAGGAGTACTTTGACGATGCGTCACTTTCAGTGGTGGCGTCGAGGAGGATTATGGAGGTTTTGGAGACTTGGAAGAAGGTGGGAGAAGTGAAAAGCGAGAAGGAGGAGGGTCAGGATTCGAGGGAGTTCGAGATTTTGGATGCTTGCGCGGCTTTGGGGCTTGCGTGTAATTATGTTAGGGATTTTGATGATTCGATTCGATACTATGAGCGAGTGAAGGAGGGATTAGAGGAGAAGCTAGGGCGTGATAGTGAGAAAGCGCTCGATGCGACGTACAGTTTGATCGTGAACACTGTAATGAGTCATATCGAGAGAATTTAGAAGTTAAGAGATTTTGTGAGGAGGTGCGAGAGGGCTCTGGGGGAGGAGAATGTTGTAACTTTTGACCACGCTTAACTTACTTGGTGATGAGCTGGATGAGAATGGAGAGCATGAGGAGGCCATTGAAGTTTACGAGAGGTGTTTGGTCGGTCAGACGAAGGGCTAGGGGAAGACCACAATGATACGTTGAGCACGTTGAATAATTTAGGAGAAGTTTATAGGGAAGGTTTGAAGAATTACGAGAAGGCCTTGGAATATTACGAGAGAGCTTTGGAGGGGAAGGAGAGGACGCTGGGGAAGAATCATCCGAATACGCTCGGCACCGTGATGAATATTGCGATTGGTTATGACGAAGGTCTGAAGGACTACGGGAAAGCCGAGAAGCTTCATCAGAGAGTGCTCGAGGGATTTGAGGCGCAGCTTGGTAAAGAGAATGAAGCCACGAAGAGGTGTGCAATGAATTTTGCTGTGTGGTTTGCTCAGGCTGGGGAGAAATAGAAGTTAAGGAAGATAATCAATTAGTACTCGCATATTTTAGCAGAGCAATCTGAATGGTTTAACAAATATCTTTGAAATGAAATTTAAGCTTTTATTATTTATAATTAATTGTTGCTGAGCTTGCCATGGCAGACGCGGAGGTCGTCTTCAAGCGCTTCGCAGTGTTTTCCCTGTCACCACCCCCATCTCCACCTCCCCCCCTCCCCTCCGGCTCCTCAACAACCTCCCTCATCGGTAAAATAATCGCTTGCAACGGCCTCCCAAACCCAACCCTCCCCCCCCTCTTATCAATAATAATCCTATTCCCCTCCTCCCTAAAAACCCCATGATGCCCACTAACCAAATACATCCCCGGATCATCTGGATGCTCTGGAATGACTCCACTCCGTCCAGAGAATGCTGATATGCGTGAATTATCTCCTTTTTCGTGTAGAACTGATGCGGATAGATCTCGAGCTTTAAGGGCGATAATTTGAGGTTCCAAAGGAAGAGTACAATCAAGTCCAGCATGTACGGCTATTAACCTATGCGGTGGAAATGGGAGAGGTTGATCATGTATCCATTTAAGATTTTTAAGAAAATTGTGATGTGATTTAGGTACAGCTTTAATAAACTCCATTCTAGCTTCCTCCGTAAACTCAAAATCAACACCGTAACTCGCAAACGTGCTGTCAGAATTGTACGTATTTGAACCACCCCATCTTCTTCCTTGATAATGCATTCCACCTTGAACATCGTGTGTGTAGAAACCGGTGGTGTATGAGGAGGAACGTGTTGAGTCAAGGTCTAGCTGAGGATCACCGTCTATAGGGAGACAACCTAGATACGCTGCCATAGAGAAGTCATGGTTACCAGCTATGAAATGCGTTCCACCGCTTGGTTGATTATTTGATTCAGATGTAGAACGGGTGGTTTGAAGGTTTATTAACCAATCGATTGTGCTTTTAGTGTCGGGACCTCGATCGCAATAGTCTCCTAGGAAGATTACTGTTGATAACCAAAGGTCGGACTTTCCGAGTTTAACCTCTAATTTCGACCAGAGTAACTTAAGTTCGGACGTGTTACCGTGGATATCACCGATGAGGACTATGAGGTTTGAAGAGGGGGAGGAGGGAGGGACGAGGAGGGGAGGAGCTTGCGTAGGGGAGGTGGAAGTCATGGGGGATGGGGAGGTTTGAGATTATTGAAGAAGTAGGAGAAGGTTGAATTTAGCGTGGCGCAACCCCCTGAAGGTTCGGTACGGGTAAGGAGTTTGGTGTTTGTGGAAGTTACGTGGTGTGAGGGGCAGTTGGTTATGGATTGCAGCTCACGGGAAAATTGCCAATTTGCTGGCACTAACTTATTTACATATTACACTGTCCACGAACCCACGCCCCCGCCCCCGCCACCCCCCACACTCCCAACCAACTCCCCCCCCCCTACCCCACCCCCCACCTACCCCCACCCCGCTGAAATTACTTTAAACCTTAACAGTCCGCACCTGCTGCTTGTTCTTGGGCAGGTACTTTTTCACCCCAACCAACAACAAACCTCCCTCATGCCCGCTCCCCCCCCTATTCCCCACCTATACCCCGCCTCTCTCTCCTCCGCTCCCAAATCCTGGGTCTCCAAATGCGATTCCTACGCCACCCATCTCCACACCCAAACCTCCTCCCTCCTCCTCCTCCTCTCCTCCACCCCCCCCAATTCCTCCTCTTCCTCAAAACAATTAACCAAAATCCTCTCCAAACTCTCCAAACTAACCTCCTCTAACCCCTCCACAACCCTCTACCTCCACCGCAACCACTCTTTGTGCGTCCCCCTAACTGCCCTCTACACTAACTCTAACCTCCCCCCCCCCCTCCTCTTCCCTCTATTACACCTCCTCTTCTCCTTCCTAAAAACAATAAAACTCGAATTTCAAATTTCTTCAATTTTAAACACAGTCATGCTAACTCTAAAAACTTCTTTCGAAAACGATGCTGTTAGTGTATTGAATTTAAGAGTTTTAGTTAATATTCTTACGAAACAAGGTAAACACAATTTCCTATCATATAACGTTAATAAAAATCTTTATTAACCCTCCTCCCAGGCCTCTCACCCACAAACTTAAAATCTTCTCACTTCAACCTCCTCTTAACACACCTAAATTCGTATACGGAAATAATATATTTATCTGATTTAGTTGATGTGAAAATGAATGCAATTGTTAGATCTTGTTATTTGAAGGTTAATTATTTATTAATTATTATTAAGGTGAGGCATGTGCAATAAAAAATGAAAATTTAATAAAATTACTAACTCTCCCCCCTACTTGGTGTTGGTGCGAGACAGATTCTAAGACGTCCCCTAACCTGTTCAATCCTCCACTCCTCAATATATAAACTTTTCAAAGTCTCAACCTCCTCAACCATCCGTAATCTCAGCTACGATATATTATTATCTTCCGCTTCCACTAATATAGGGAAAATATCTAAAGCGATTGTAGTTGATTTAATAAGTTACATGAAGGATCTGAATTTGGAAGGGGAATTAGAGATAAATGTTCGTGAACAGGTTAGGTTAGTGTACCCTGATCTTGATTTTTGGTTAAACAATACGAAAGTTGAAATTGACAATGTTAAAGAATGTATTGATTGTGGGAGGAAGAGGTTGTTTATGTATGAAGAGGTTCATGTTAAGGAGGAGGAAGTTAAATTAATGAGGAGAGTTAAGAAGATTAAGAATGTTAACCCGTATGATGTCAGTCGACAGTCAGTTGAAGAGTTGGAAGAAGAGTCGGAAGAAGAATCGGATAGCTCACGCTCAAGCGAAAGCGAACGAATAGAAACACCAATCATTCTCGACACCATCGTCGAAGCAGAACCTATCGAAGATTTTGAACTCGTAGAAAGCATAGTATCCGAAACAAACGAAACAGACGACGTACAAGATGTTTGTAGTAGACATCCTATGAGAGTTGTTTCGAGGTTAAACTTTGTAAAGGCTCGAAGAAGACGCTCGAATGCTGGGGTTACGAGAGTTTTGAAACATGTCGAAGGTGGAGGAGTCGAGTGGATTGATTTAATTGTAATAATTGAGGAGAAGGTACGAGTGAGGAGCCGACTTGACTGGGAATGAGAAATTCAAGAGCGATGATACTAGAAGCGTTTAATTACTAACTCGTCGCTTCGCTCCTCGGCTCGCTTCGCTCGTTCGCTACTCGCTACGCCGTCGTCGCAGGAAAAAGAAGAAAATGAATTGAGGGATAAAGTCGGGTCTGTGTTGAATGAAATCGTTTCAGCGCTGGATGCGATTGAGGAAGCGGAAAGGGAGGAGGACAGGTTTATTAAGGAGAAGGAAGAGGAGGAAGAGCGGATACAAAAAGAAGAAGAGGACTCAAATAACTCGTCCGTCTCCTCGTCCTCTTCCTCGAATTCCTCTCAATCAAAACCCTCAACCCCATCCCCCCAACTAGTCAAAAGAAAGCCGAAGATGAAGAAAAAGAAAATCACGCCGAAGCAGAAGAAGGCCTTGAAGCTCGCAAAAGCGTTCGGAATCAAGAAACCAATCCTCCCCGTCACACCACCCTCGAAAGTCGAACCCTCGGTCAAACCATCAACAACATCAATGTCAATGTCCATCTCCGTCCCCCCCCCCCCTCCTTCTCTCTTAAAAGTCCGATTAAGAAAACGACTTTTGCGACTATGAGTATGATGAATGTTACGCCTGTTAGGACTAAGAAGGGTGTTTTGAATGAAGAAGAGAAACGAGAGGAGGAGGAAGAAAAACGGGGGGAGAGAAAAAAGGAAAGGTGAGAAACTGTCTCGTCGCTCAACTCCTCGCTAGGAATACGATCTAACCACCCTCTACACTCCTCATACGCCCCTCTTAGGCACGAACAAAAGAAGAAGGTACGTAGTCGCTCAAAGCTCAAAAGCGACTCGCTGGGAATGAGTGCCAATCACGGTCTAAATTCGTCTTCGCTTTTATCTTTAGCCAGACACTTGAGCGTTCTTTCTACACTACTTAATTCTAACAACGTTATCACCAAATCGTTCATGTCTCCTCTTAACTCGTCTTAGAAACTCTTCGAAATGACACCAGACGAAAGAAGAATGCACCACTACAAAAAAGAATGGAAAAAAACACCTAACAAAGTTATTGACCAAATTTTCGCGCATCACGCTCACGTGGTTGATGATGTTGAGGCGGATATGACGAGCCCACAGAAACAGGAAAAAAGAGCAAGCGTAGTTATACCTGCTGTTACTCGTAATAGATCAAAAACTATAGGTACGACGAGTGAAATTAGAGATAAAGATATTAAGCAGGAAAGTAAGACGAGTAGCATGAGGAATGTAAGGCCTTCGATGGTTAATGTTACGAAGGCGGGGAGTATTGGGAGGAATAAATCAAGTTCTATGTATGGTGCGAGAAGTAGTTTTGGATTTAGAAGGAAAACGAAGGTAAGCTTTAGTCAAATCAACCTCCAAACATTTCATAAATCTAACTCGTCCGCGTTTCGCGTAACTCGGCGGAGCAGGTTAAGGGATTGTACACTCCAAACCCGCTGGTTGATTACGATAAAAAATACGATCTCACAAGCCCTGTGAAGGATGCAGTTGCGGGAGCTGAGTTCGTGCATAGCGTTGCTCGGGGAATCGAACTGAGGTGAGACGCAGTGAGGAATGCGATAATTTTGGCCTTCAACTGCACTAGTAGCTTCAGACTTAACGTTAACGCTAGTATCGTCGCTACTATCGTCGTTACTTGAATGTAACTCGTTAACACCAAACTCGCTAATGCTCCTCGCCACGCTCATTGCAGGTTCAGGGAGATGAGAGAGAGGGAGGAGAAGGAGCAAGAGGAAGACGAAACGAAGAAGCAAGAAATGGAGGAGGAGCATTTTCTACACGAACACGTGGAGGAACTGACGGAGGAGTCGGATCTTTCTGATGCGGAATCCGATGGGGAAAAAATTGCCAATGCAACCAACAATGCTCAGCTGCTACATCATCCCAGCGCGGCGGATCTGAAAGAACTCCAAAAACTTCAAAAAGACGAGTCCAAAGAAATGGCCAAGTCGATGAAAAATCTCCTCCTCAAAACTCGAAGGAGTGAAAAAAACCTTAAGAAGATGGAAAAGAAATCAAGCCGCATCTGCTGTCGCCGGAAAATAAGTCGCCGAAGAACGACGACGTTAGGAGAAACTTATTCGGAGAAGTCAAGAACCACGGGAGTAGCGTCAGGTCCCTGCTGTCAGCGTCGAGGGCGACAGGGTAGAATCAATACGATATTATGAACACGAGAATTATAAAAAAAATGAAATTTTTAATACAAAAAATGTAAAAATGTAAATGTAATGTTCGTTCATTAACTTAACTAAAGGCTCGAGACGTCTTGTTCGAACAAATCGCGAAACAGCTCAACAATTCCAATGTGCTCCTTCCTCAGCTTCCCCTTTTCCTTCTCCATCACGGCCACAGTCCCAGTGAGCCACCTGCCTCCACGCTGCCTCCACGGCGCGCCGATGTAGTACCCATAACCGAACTTTACGTAGTCCTGCAACGAGCGCACGAGTCGCAAGAAGATTGGCGATAATGAGTTAGAGTTACGTAGCGATGAAAGCAGCTTCCACATTGACACTAAAACTAGCAGCGTAGCTAAATTACGACAACGAATATCGCATTCGCGGCTTCGCACCTCGTTCTCCTCGAGGCCCGGGACGGCCGACGGGTCGTCGACGAAGAAAGTGGAGTCGGTGGTGAGCGCAACTGCGACGAGCGTAGCGAGTCGCAAGAAGATTGATGTTAACGAGTTAGAATTGCGTAGCGAAGAAAGAAGCTTGCGTGTAGACTTAAAAACTATTAGCGCAGCTGACTGCGACCACAAATATCGCATTCCCAGCTCATCGCTTCGCTCCTCGTGGCTTCGTACCTTGACAGTACAGCTGGTCCTTCAAATCGCCACTGCCCTTAGGACCCGAAGCGCCGGGAGCGTAGGTTTGGACCGCCGACGGCTGCGGCGAGCGCAGCGAGCGTGTTAGTGGTGGAGATTGCGAAAACGAGGAGTGGAGCAACGAGCTGAAATATCACGAATACATCGTCGCTTCGCTCCTCGTGGTGCCTCACCTCCCCTTGCGTGCAGAGGACTATCATCTCCTCAGGACCCTCGAGCATGATCAGCAGACTGCTCCCAGCGCCGCGTCGAGAGAGCCGAGTCCGGCGGTCCACTGCCCGACGAAGCGGGGAGGCAGACAGGCGAGCAGCTGCGACGGGGATAGGGGGGAGCGGCGAGCGAAGCGAGCCGAGGAAGAAGCCCGAGGCGAGGAGCGAAGCGACGAGTTAGTATATTATAACGTGCTTCTAGTATTGTTACTCGCGTAAATATCGTACTCCTAGCTCGTCGCTGCGCTCCTCGCAGCTTCTCACCTCCTCCTTAGAGGGCTCCAGGAAGGGCGGCGGGAACTCGGGGGTTTGAGCGCCTTTAAGTTCCTCGAGGCTGCGACGAGCGAAGAAACCAGGGTTGGCGATAACGGGTTAGAAACGAGCGCGACCAGATTTTAACTCGGAGCGAAGCGACTATTTGTATACTACCGAATTTCAATTCGTCGTTTCGCTCCTCGCAGCCTCTCACCTGCGACGAAGCTCGCCGCTGTCGTGAAAAGCCCTCAGCTCCTCATTGCCCCCGATGTGGGTGGAGGAGGACAGGAACACCTGGGGCATCGTCATCGCGGGGTCTGAGGCGGGCGAGGAGGGGAGCAGCGTAGCGAGCTGCGACGAGCGCGAGCGCAGCGAGCGTGTTAGTGGTGGATATAGCGAAACTCGTCGCTAAGCTCCTCAGGAGACTCATTAAGACCATAATTGTCGTATTCCCAGCTCGTCGTTGAGCGACGAGAGTGCCTCACCTGCCGCCGGCGCCATGAATGAGCCGCGACGTCGACCTCACTGTAGTTTACGCCGACTCTCGTCAGGAGATCCTTTGCGGCGATGCAGTGAGGGCACGTGGGCAGCGTGAAGATTGTGAGGGGGGGGGGAGGCAGCCGCCACCGCAGCAGGGGGTTGATGCTGGATAAGGGGGATTGCCAAGATCGTCGACAGAATCAGAAGTAGAGCTCGAAACATCGACACGTAAATTAGTTGTCGGTCACCGCAGGGAGGAGTTCCAGTCGCCGGTGGAGTCGTCGAATTCTGCGCCGAGATCTTGGACAGGGATTGGCTAGTTTGCTTTTTTCAGGGCGTTTGGTGTGTATTAAGGGGGTTGAGGGGAGACTGGTGGGGTAGGAGAGTAGGTGGAAAGGGTGAAAGACGGTGGGGTTGCGAGTTGGGCGGTAGAATCGACGACACTGAAATTGAGGGAAGGAAATCTGAGAAAGTTTAGCAGTCAAACCTCAAAGCTTACGCACCACGATGTCCAAACCTGTAGCCATCGAGCCTATTAAGGGCCACGAGAGCCGAAAAACCAGTGGGAAGAGGGGAGCCGGATTCGAGGGGAACGAGGATGAGGAGGGGATTCTCGAGCCCGCGGCGGCGGAGAGTTTGCCGATTTCGACGACAGCTTCCACATTCCCTGCGGTGACGGATCAGTTCATGCACACGCCTGAATTCAGGAGACACTTCGTTGAGTTTGTCAACGTGCAGACGTTGATGACTCTAAGGTTGGTGACGAAGGTGTGGAAGGTGGTGGCGGAGGAGGTGATCGACGTGGGAGTTGCGAGCGGTGCGATGATGGTTCATGGTGGAAATGATGTACGTTATTTTGAGGTAGCTTATGCTCGGGTTAGAGGTTTAAGCTCGTAACGTGGGCGATCTTCCTTCTAGAAATTACTCAGGTCGGAGCGTATGCATGCTGGCATGCCGAGAATCTCGTCGTTGTTGATATCCCCGAGGGCATTGAGAGGATCGGTAAAGCTGCCTTCCATCGCTGCTATAGTTTGACTGCCGTATATTTCCCGACGACGTTAACATCAATGGGCGTAGCAACCTTCCAAAATTGCTCCAGTCTAGAAACTGTCGATCTCCTCCACACAAACCTTCAAGAATTAGGTGATGGTGCCTTTATGAGTTGCTCAGAACTAAAATCGATGACGAT
>BLQM01000023.1:84582-103617 GCA_012489335.1 Triparma laevis f. inornata
CCCCCCCCCCCCCCTCGGTTCTCTTAACAGCAACCACCCTTCTTATCCTTGCTGTTGCCGTTGAGATCGATGGTTTGACCGGCTTTGATACCTCCGGCTTGAGCCTCGTCGGCCGCGAGGTTTCGGCGGGACATGAGCCTATAAATCTGTGAATCGGAGCGAAGCGACGATGTTAGAAATTAACATTCACGTTTAATAATTACCTCATTAAACATTTCTATTCCTCACCTCAGTCAAAATCCTCTGAAAAGCCGTATCAACCCCCGTACTATCCAACGCACTCGTCTCAATAAACGCCAGATTGTGCTGCTCGGCGAAGCTCATGGCCTCGTCGGTTTCGACGGCCTTGAACTGCTTGAGGTCGGATTTGTTGCCTACGAGCATTACTACGATGTTGGCTTCGGCGTGGTCGCGGAGTTCTTTTAGCCAGCGTTCGACGTTGTCGAATGTTCCTGCGAGCGCAGCGAGCGCGAGGGGAGGGGGGAGGGTGTTAGAGCTGAGAGACGACGAGGGGTGGGGGCGAGGAGAAATAGGCCACCGACGAAGTCATCGAGCGAAGCGAGGCTGCGTAGGAAGTGTAGGCGGACCGATCCTCGCTACGCTCCTCATATTTAGTTCTCACCATGCTTCGAAATATCATAAACCAACAATGCCCCAACCGCCCCCCTATAATAAGCGCTCGTAATAGCCCTATACCTCTCCTGTCCCGCCGTGTCCCAGATCTGCGCCTTGATGGTCTTGCCTTCGGCTTGGATGGACTTGGTGGCGAATTCTACTCCGATGGTGGATTTGGATTCGAGGTTGAATTCGTTGCGGGTGAAGCGGGAGAGGAGGTTGGATTTACCGACCCCAGAGTCCTAAGAGCGGAGCGAGCAGGTGGGGGAGGGGTTAGATGGGGAATGGAAGGGTGTGGTGAGGGGGGGGGGGAGGATAGGAAGGGAAGGCGTGGTTGGGGTTCCCGGGCCCTACGAGTGGCTCGCTCGTTTCGCTCTCTCCACTCGCCCCCTACGGTCACCCTACTCACCCCAATCAAAACGACCTTAAAAAGGTAATCGTACTCCTCATCAACTCTGGTAGCCATCTTGTCGTTCGGTGCGGGTGTGGTGCGTTGCGTTTCTCAGTTTATTTCTCGGGGAATATTCCGTTAGTTATAATCAACAATCAATTGGTTTCGTAGTGGCGTGGTTATTAAATAGGGGGATGTGGGACTGCGGTGCGGGGGGGAGGGAGGAGGAAGTGGGTTAGAAGATTGAAGGGGTGGGGTGGGGAGGGGATGCGATCGATCGATGAATTGTTTTCTGAGTGTGGCACTTTTTGAGGACAATTTGATTCATTTTCAGCGTATGCCAGCGATACGAATTGGGAGCAGAATTTAGGTTCTATGGTAAATGTGGTTGGGTTCAAGCGTGAAGTTGCATAAATCGACGCTGGATCCAACACAACCGCTCCCCCGCATCCGGCTGATCCCTATGATCGACTCTTCCCCCCTCCACGTGCAGCGGAGGACTTTCCCGTTATCTCTCTGTATCTATGTTAGGAAAAAATATGTATTCCGGGCATAAGAAGACGTAGGGACGTACGATACTGATTAAAATCTACAAAATAATTCACACAGTGTAGGTCGAATTTTTCCAGCCGCTCTTCAGATAGCAGTTTTGTTTCCGTCACCTTACGCCTCTATCAATCACACTAGAGAGTATTGGGTGATAACTTGTTTTGGGAGAGGAGATTTTGGAGGTTTTAATAGACGTTGAGGAGGTTTTAGGAGAGGAGTCGAATCGTTCAAAGTCCTCTCATCGATCCGGTTTTACCGACGCTTATACGCCCTCAACGTACGTTGTAGTTTACGTTCAATAAACTTTCGTAAATCATGGGAGCAAATGAGAGTACGGAGAAGGATCCTGAGCAGATTTATTTCGGGTACAGGTAAATACGAAATACAAAGATGCACAAGGAGGACGAAGTCTGAGTGAGGGCGAAGCGACGAGCGATCGAGAGCGATGCTTGTGAGGAGTGATTACACGGAGAGCGACAACGTCAAAGATCGAGCGACGAGTCTGTCGTCGTGAGACTCCTAACGAAACGAAACGAGTTTTGTTTTTTCATTTTCTCTCCAATAACGCTCTCACACGGCTCTCTCCCCCTCTCCAGAATCCTAAACGTCGCCCCCTCCTCTCCCTCCTCCTCTTCCACCCTCTGCTCCTACTTCGACTTCATCTTCTCCCTCTCAACCCCAAGCCTACCCTTCCAACCCCTAAACAACCCTTCAACCAATTTCAATAAAATAATAAAAACAGCCTACTCCAATAACGAAACCGTCACCTTCAAAGTCTTCAACCTTAAAAATAGGAAACAACGAATCGTAACTATTAAACCATCGAAATGGGAGGGATTGGGTTTACTAGGAATTACACTTAGACCTGATACGTATTACGATGATTTACCTAACTCAATTAAAATATTATCACTTGAAGAAAACGGGGCGGCTGATAAAGCGGGGTTGGAGGGAGGGGAGTGGATTTTGGGGACGGAGGAGAAGGGGGTTAAGGGGGTGGAGGATTTTGGGCGGATGTGTGAGGGAGGGGGGGTGGGGGTTTATGTTTATAATGGAGAGGAGGTGAGCGAAAATGACGCGCGGGTTTGTGGTGGTAGCTTTCGGTCGAATCTAACACGTCGCTTCGCTCCTCGCTCGCCGCAGGATTTAGTTCGTTTTGTTACGATAGCGATTGGAGAAGGAGGGTTGGGGATGGAGGTTGGAGAGGGATATTTGCACGGGTTGGGGGAAGAGGTTAGGGGAACGGAGGGGAGAAGTGTGGGGCGAGTCGAGGGGAGGGGGGAGATGGTCGTGCTGGGGGGGAGCCCGAGGAAGGAGGGGGGGAGGAAGAAGGTTGATGTGGAGGTGGAAGTTGAGGTTGAGGAACCGACATCGCCGAAGATCACGGAACCGCCAACGCCGAAGATTGAGGAACCAACACCGCCCGAACCGCCGACGCCGCCGAAGATTGAGGAAACGCCAACGCCTCAAATCGAGGAAGCTCAACCGCCTCCACCGCCGAAAGCGGATACACCGCCACCGCCGACACCGCCGACAAAACAAGAAGAAGAAGAAGAAGAAGAACAACAACCTCGACCGTCTTCTCCAAAAACAGAATCGCCTCCAACGCCAAAACCAAAACCAAAATCCTCCCTCCCAATCCCCCCACCCCTCTCAACAACAACCCCAACCCCTGAAAAGACCCGAACAACAATCGCCACATCAACAACAACCCTCCCATCTAAAAAATTTACGTTCCTCCCACCTCCGCCGCTAAGCCACGTTGATAGTATGGAACCTTGATTTATTTTTTGAATGAAAGTTAAACTGGCTTATTTTTTTAGGGGAGTTCAAACGATTACGTAAGAATAAATAATTGTTGTTTTTATTTGAATGAAAATGAAAGCTTAATTATTAAATCCACATACTTTCGTTGTCGGAGGTTTGTTGTTGTTGTTGTTTGGAGCGGAGGTAGCGAACTACCTTGAACGTTGTGTCGACGTTGCCTTCGCTAACGTCAATTTTGGAGGGGACTAGCTTGGAGCATTCGCGGAAGACGAATTTACCGAGCGTTCGAAGCGAGTCCGGGATCGTCATCGATTTTAGTTCCGAGCAATCGCGGAAGGCGCCGGAACCTAATTCTTGAAGGTTTGTGTGGAGGAGATCGACATTATCTAGGCTGTTGCAACTATTGAAGGCGTGCAGACCAATAGTTGTTAACGTCGTCGGGAAGGATACGGAAGTCAAACTACTGCAGTAAGCGAAGGCACCCACACCGATGTGCTCAACGCCCTCGGGGACATCAACAACGACGAGATTGACGGCGCACCAGCAGGCACTCTCTTCGACCTCCATAGTATTCAGAAGGAAGATCACCCGCGTTACGAGCTTACGCCTCCTCTTTCGAGGATCATAGTAGCCCCAGCTTATATCCTTCCCATCGTGAACCATCATCGCGCCGCTCCTCACGCCCTTGTCGATGAGCACGTCCGCCATACCGTTCCACTCTTTGTTCAAAACGCGGAGCGCCATCAGTGTTTGCTCGTGGACTAAAGGGGCGAAAAGTCTAATGAATTCGATTGCATTCATGAAGTCGTCAACCGGCACAGGGATAGTGGAGTCAGTCGTCGAAATCGTCAAACTCTCGGCCGACGGGATTTCGATGATTTCCTCCCCATCCTCCTTCTCCTCGTCTCCTGCTCCCCTCTTCCCGCTCATTTCTGGGCTCTCGTCACAAATTTTAGACTCTGAGGCTAAATACTTAGACATATTGGTACATAGGATACAAGAAAATGACTGCTAATCTTTCTCAGGTTTCTTTTCCTCAAATTTCAGTTTCGTCGATTTAACCGTCCCACACGCAACTCCAAAGACTGTTACTCGTTCTACGTACACTCATAGCATAGAAATCCCCACTATCCCCCCTCAAAACACACCAACCGCCCCAAAAATTCAAACTAGCCAATCCCCAGCCGACCAGATGACGGAGAATTCAACGACTTTGACGACTATTTCCACTGTCCCTGCGTCGACGAGTCAGTTCATGTTCACGGACGACTTCAAGAGGTTATTTGTTGGTTTCGTTCAGTGGGATACGCTGATGACGCTGAGGGTGGCGACAAAGGCGTAGGAGCGCGTGGCGGACGCGTTCATCGACGAGGGCACGAAGAGCGGCGCGATGATTGTTCACGATGGGAACTATATAATTTTTAAGGACGCTTATAAACGAATGGAGACGTGTAAGCTCGTAACGCGGGTGGTATTCCTTCTAAATATTACGAATGTCGGAGATCATGCCTTCCTGTGGGCCTCCAATCTCGTCGTTGTCGAAATCCCTGAGGGGGTTGTGAGCATCGGTTACATGGCCTTCGATCAATGCGATAGTTTGACTACCGTGTATTTCCCGACGACGTTAACATCGATTGGTCAGTCAGCTTTCTCTCGTTACCGCAGTCTAGACAATGTCGATCTCCTCCGCACATACCTTCAAGAATTAGGAGATTATGCCTTCTTCGGTTGCAGAGAACTAAAATTGATGACGATCCTGGACTCGCTTCAAACTCTTGGTGAAGGTGTCTTCAACTTCTTCTTGAAGTTAATACCCTCGAGCGTTGACGTTAGAGAGTACAACGACGATGTTTACTCCAAAGTCGTCGCCCACCTCCGCTCCCAACAGCAACAACAACAGACCGCCCAAAGTACCACCACCACCTCTAGCCAACAACAACAACACTCGAAGAAGCGCCCCCTCGCTCCTCCCGCCCCTCGCCTGATCGCCGCCATGCACGATTCCTCCTCCTCCTCCTCCGCCTCCTCCTCCTCCTCCTCCTCCTCCTCCGAACAAGAATACTCTGCCCAACCCCCAAAGAAAGCACGCTCCGACGACCTCCAGGAAAAGCAGGACAGAATGCCCACGTAGTCGGACCCGGACAGCATTCTAGCCAACGTCATTAACACGATAAAGGAAACGAAGATCTCGAGGAAAATCGACTACGAAGCCATGTCCAAGATCTGGACGGCAGGAGGCAAAGGCTTCGCCATCGGAGGGGGCGATGCCGACGACGACAGTGATGGCGATAAGGGGAAGAAGGGGGGGGGAAGAGGAAGAATGATGAGGACGATAGCGACGACGACACTAGTGACAGTGGCGACGAGATTGTGATCAGTAAGAGTAAGAAGAAGGAGGAGAAGATCGTGGAGAAGCCCCCGCCTGTGGCTGGGTATGACAGCGAAAGCACGGACAACAGCGACGGCGACGATGGCGGCGTTTTCTCTTTCGTCTAAAAGGAGCTGGAGAGGTCTTCGAGCTGTGCGGCGAGATTCAGGAGAGCGGAAGTGAAGCTCTGATGTGCCTGATCACGAGATGCGTTTTCGAGGATCCTGTGATTGCCAGCGGCGTCGAAACAAGAACTCCAGATTCTCGCCTAAGAAACAAAACGTAACTTAAGAATTAACAACCCCATTCACTTATTTGAATCAAAACGAAAACTTAATTATTAAATCCACAACTTTCGTTGTCGCTATCAACAGAGGTTTGTTGTTGTTGTTGTCGTTGTTGTTATTTGGAGCGGAGGTATTCGATGACTTTGGACGAAGTGTTAACGTCAATTTTGGAGGGGACTAGCTTGGAGCAGCTGGAGAAGACTAAGCGACCAAGCGTTTGAAACATCGAAATGTGCATTAGATAGGAGAAGAATCGAAGGACAGACGGATTAATAATTAAGCTTTCATTTTGATTCAAATACATGAACATGGGTTGTTTATTCTTTAGTTATATTTTATTTCATGCCGTTTATCTTTGCTGAATCATTGTCGGAGAATTTTTAGCGCATTTCCTGGTCGGCCTATGTCCCTTCTTGATGCTCGCCAAGTCCCAGTTTTTAATAGTGTCGTTGTTAAAGGAGGTGGCGCGGTAGAACATTGCGAACATGGAGGTGACGTTATGAACGTTCCAGGAGGAGAGGTCGCTGCTGAAAATGTAGGCTTGACGGAACATCTCCATCATGTTCTTACACTTTTCAACGTTCCAATTTGACAGGTCTTGGTTGAACGATTTAGAGACTCCGAACATGTACTGCATGTCCTCGACGTTCTCGGTGTTCCACCGTGTGATGTCACCGTTGAAGGCGTCGGCTCGAGCGAACATGTACTGCATTTTCTTGACAGAGCCGACGTTCCAGTTGGAGAGACTGTCGTTGTTGAAGTGAATGCAGCCCCAGAACATTCCGCCCATGTTCTTGACGTTGGACACGTTCCACTGTGGTGAACGCAGCGAGCAGGGTTAAAACGAACAGGGTTGTGAGTGATTTATTTTAGCATTTCTCTTGATGAGGCCGAGCGAAGCGAGGATGTGCGGGCGGACTGAACGAATAGATGACAAGCACTTCGTTCCTCCCGCTCCTTGCACTTCGCTCCTCGTCATTGTCATCCACTCTCAGCTCGTCATTTCGCTCCTCGTCGCACCTTGCTCAAGTCTTCGTTGAAATCTCTTCGACCTTGAAACAGGCACGCCATGTTCGTGACGTACGACACGTCCCACTCGCTAATGTGCCCGTACTCGATCTCCGCCTTCTTCTTGTTCTTGCTCTTGCACCAGAGTTGGACGGCTTGGTGGATGTCCGAGTTGCTTCGCTTCAGGAATTGGGAAAGTCGGAGCTTCGCACCGAGCAAAAATCCTCGAGACAACTGCGCGACGTTCCAGAGCTCGCACTTGTCGGCCTTCAGGAACGAAACGACGTAGCCTATACAGTCCTCTAGGAGGACTTCGTTGATGGGGGGCAGGTGCGACGTGGGTAGTTGCGACGAGGGCAGGTGCAACGAGGAATGAGGTGACGACGTGGGAAGATATTCGTTGGTATTGCCGTCAACATTAGTGTTAATGTTGCGTGGTACATTGGGTTTCTCTTCCAGCGATGAACTGGTGTTGACAGATTGGGCTAGGGCATCACTACCGGCGTCGGTAGAGGGTGAAATTTGCAACACGCCGACCGAGGATCCCGCGGCCGCCGACGTAAAATCAGAGGCTGTATTTGTGTTTGTTCTCGGCCGTTTTGTGGGATTTGGCTCTGGATCAGGGCACTGGGGTGTGTTATAGTTGGGTAGCGGGGATTGTGACTTGCGTTTGGACATCGTGGGTAGGTGATTTTTGGTGCTGTTTAAACTCTTCTCCCTCAAAATCGTTTAATAAAAACCTTATAGCAAAAAAACGCTGGGAAGAATCATACTTACCTGATCCGGGAGGCGAGAGTTGTCAACATGGCTCTTCCCCACAAATTGGCGCAGCGTCTGCACGAATCTAGAATTCAACGTGTTGTAATAATTTGTTAGCGCTTCTTAGAAGTCGTATCGGATTTAATTTTTGGGAGGGTACTGTCGCTTTCGAGCGCGGTGCCATTCCTTTTTTGTTTCAGCTTGTAACGAACACAAGGCGAGCCGACAGAGAAGAAAACGAGAAAAAGATGGGCGACGCCAGGAAAAGAGGGGCGCGGGCACGAGGGGAATAGCGTGCAGTGCTCGAAAGAGAGAAAAGCGCGGGCGAGAAAGAACGAATGGACGAACGAGAAAGAACGAGAAAGGAAGGTCGACGGTGGTGGGTAGTTCGAGTTCAGTTTTTTTAAATTAACAAGACATTTTATTCAATAAAACCATATAACCATTCTTCTTTTTTTGATCACAATCAATATCGCGCCCCAAAACCTCCCCCGCTCACAAACTCCCCGCGAACCCCTCCAACTTTTTCAAACTCTCGCTCAAACTCTCAATCTGCGCCCTCAACGTGATGTTGGGCACCAGGTTCCGATTTGGCATGGCCTGGTTCGTCTGCGGACTCCTGTTGTTCGCGCGGAGCCACTGCTCTATGGCTGCGCGTTCGTACGTGAACCCGTCGCTGGCCACCACGGGATCCTCGAAAACGCATCTCGTGATCGGGCACATCAGGGCTTCGCTTCCGCTCTCCTGAATCTCGCCGCTCAGTTCGAAGACCTCTCTCTTAATCCTCTCCAGCTCCTCTCCATTCTTGGCCTTCTCCGCCTTCATTTCCATGGCCACCTTTGCCATCTCCTGCACGTCGTTCTTCAAGTTCACTCCCGCCCTCGCCAGTATTTCGCTCGCCGCCTTGACGGCTTCCCCCTGCGTAACCCCGACCACAGTTCCAGTTCCAGTCTCAGTCTCCTCCCTACCCTCCTTATTCCCTCCCACGTCCCTCCTTTCATACAAACTCGGATCTATCAAATCCCCCAAATCTACCTCTTCCCTCTTCCCACCCCCGCCCTCACCCCCAACCCGTCGCCGCACCCCACCCTCAAACGCCAACACCTCACTGCTCATGACCACTCCCTTGACGCCCCCCCCCCTGTCAATTCTCAACCTTTTCACGCTTCCATCCTCCCCTTCCCCAATATCACAGACCACCCCGTACCTAACCACTCCCTCTCCGTCTTCCCCCTCCCTCCAACCCACCACCTCTCCAACACTGTACTCCTTCACCGGTCTCATGACCAAGCTGTCAAGATCGCCCCTTCCCACGATCTTCCCCGCCACGCCTCTTTCGTCTTCCTCCTCATCTTCTCCTCGCCCTCCATTTTCCTCCCCCCGTCCCCCCCACCGCCGCCAAACCTCAAAACTTCCTTCACCCGCCCAACCTCCTCCAGCGTCTCAACCCCCACAACAGCGCTCACGGTGCTAACATGCTCCCTCCCCAGCCCAACGACGTCGCAAACGCTCGTCGCCACCAGCAGACTAGCGGGCAAGCTCCTCGGCAATTTCTTCACAGCGATGTAGATCGTGTTCAGCCGACGATCGCAGAAGCTGAAGGCGTCGCTCCCCTTCCCTCCTGCTCCAGTAATATCAACGCCCTTTCCACCCCCTCCCCTCTTCTTCAGCACCATCCTAGTCTTCAACTCCTCAACGTATTTGACCTTCAAGCTGCCCAAGATGTCCACCCTGATCCCAGCTTCGCCTCCGCCTCCCGCCAAGCCCTCGACGATGCCCTTGAACTCCCCACTCTGGATGGTATTCGTAGCCTGCGCAGCCGTAATCCCTCCCGATCTCTCCTGCACCTCCTTCACCACGCCATCCACGCCCATCGTCTCCAAGACCTCTTCGCTGAGCTTTCTCATTCCGAGCATGTCCGCGACCTGCAACGAGGGTTAGCTTTTGTCATTCAGTCGGCCTACGCATCCTCGCTTCGCTCGGTGATCTCGCTTCGCTCGACCTCGTCATTCACTCACCTCAGATCCAACCCTCGGATGCGCCAACCTAATCAACCTCCTCTCAATTCTCCCCACTAGCCACGGTGCGTCGTTGTACAGCATATCTCCCAAGTCGATCAAAACGCCTCGACCGTCAACGCCGTAAACCGCTCCTCTTCCAGCCCCAACCCCGCCGCCAACCTCGCCTAAGAGTTTCATCAACTTCAGCACGGCGCCCAACTCGTTCGGATTCAACACGCCGTCGCCACCGACCCTCTCCTTCATGTCCTGTAAGCAGCTCACGTAATCGTCAACGTTGGGCGATTCCCTAACCCCGATGTTCTCGAAGAACTTGCCAAAGCCGTTGCACCACCTCGGCAACTCGTACAGCAGGGGCTGCAAGCTCATGCTCATCCTGAAGAACAGCATCCTCGGCTTCACCAATAAACTCCCGATGGGAACCAGAGGTGTGTCTCCAAGAGCCTACAAGGATGGGCGTTAGCGAGTTAGAATTGCGTATTCCCAGCTCGTCGCTTGTCTCCTCGCTCCTGCTTCGCTCCTCGCTGCTGCTTCGCTCCTCGCTGCTGCTTCGCTCCTCGCTGCTGCTTCGCTCCTCGCTGCTGCTTCGCTCCTCGCTATCGCTCCTCGCTATCGCTCCTCGCTATCGCTCCTCGCTATCGCTCCTCGCTATCGCTCCGCTCCTAGCTCGTACCTCCTTAATCCTCGGACTGAGCTTGTCAAAATTGTCCTCCAAATACCTGAACATGCCCCCGAAAACGCTCACGGGACCGTCAGCAGCGTAGTCCCAGTCGGCCAAAAAGCCGCCATCATTGACCAAATTCCTCAGATGCCCCAGAACGATGTTCATCGGCGGCGGGCTCACAATGCCCAAATTACTCCACATGACCTGCGGAGGACAGACGGCCTCGCCCAGAACCGGCATCACCGTGAAGCACAGATTCGCGTCCTTGTACACGCTCACGTTCTCGTACTTGACCAGCTTCACGGTGTCCCCAACTCCTCCGGGCTCGTACATGGTCGAAGGCACGAACTTGATCTTCCCCAGCCCCCGCGCAAACTCAGGGTCATAGAACTCGCTGAAATTCTCCTTGAAATAGCTGTGCAGAACCACCGCCTTTTCAATACTCTCCTCACGCTCAACACACAGCGCGCAGCCCTTGAATATATCCTTGTCGACGCTCTTGACCAGCCCCAACTCCCTCAAGATAATCAGCCAACCCTCTCCTTCCATATCCTCAGACGGAAACTTGGTTCTGTCGTCCTCGTAAATCACTCGCAACAGCTGAACGATTAGAGTGTTAGAATTATCGCATCGTCAGCTCGTCGCTTCGCTCCGCTCCGCTCCTCAGCTTGCTTCGCCACGTTCGCCTCGCCTCACCTCGTGAGTCGGATCGAACAAATCACCCGGCTTCACCCACAAGCCCGCTCCTCCTCCCCGGACCACAAACTTCGTCTCCTTCATCTTCCTGACCATTTCATCATCTCCCTTCAACCCCTCCCACTTGTCCTTGAACCTCGCCAGAAAAACCATCTTCTTTTCCACCTGCATCTCATCGAACGCCGGCAAGACGAAGTTCAAGATCATAAGCGGTTCCGTCAGCGGCTCGACGTTCATGTCTCTCAAGAGCGTCTCCTCGTTCTTCACCTGGAAATGAATGATTTGCGTGTTAGAATACATCCTCGCTTCGCTCGGTCGCTGGCTTCGCTCGCTGGCTTCGATGGCCTCGCTTCGCTCGCCCATCTCCTCCTCTCACCTTGATGAACTTGCTCAAGGCGCTCTCCGGCAGAAAACCCACGACCTCCCCGTCCAAGCTCAGATCCGCCCCCAAAGTATAGTTCTCGTTGACCCTCACACCGCCGCTTCCGCCCCCGGCGCTGTTCTCGCCCAAAGTGACGTACTCTCCGTTCAAAGTCTCGAAAAGCGGCAGCTTCCCCAGCTTTCCCAAGTCGCTACTCAGCAACTCAAGCCTCCCCCCTCCATCGTCCTTGACCAAGACGTCCAAGAACTTCTCCCTGTCTACACCCGTCAATTCCTCCCAAACCCCCACCCCCTCCTCCGCCCCCCAATCGCTCTGGCACCTCGACAAAGTTTCCAAAACCTTTTTCGACACGGCCGACCTGCGACGACCATAGCGAGTCGCGTGAAAGTTGGAGTTAACTTGTTAGAAATGCGTGGCGAAGAAAGATGGAGCGCAGACAAATTACTGAATGTATGAAACTCAACAATTTACGCTGTTAAGTTCGCCTGCGCACTTTCGCTACGCTCAAACCTCCGTCAATTGTGTTACGTTCCCACCGTTCCGCTCCGCTAGGGCCTCTGCGCGGGGCCTAACCCTAGCAGCCTCATCGTTTTTTCAGATACGAACCGTAACATCGAACTCCCAGCTCGTCGCTTCGCTCCTCACAGAAGCGAATATCGTACTCAAAGCTCGTCGCTTCGCTCCTCGCAGTTAACAACCTCACCTCGAACTCGTCTCGTACATCAAGCTCGCTAAATCCTCGGCAACGAAAAAGCCGCCCTCGAACATTGGAGCCCGCACCTTCTCCAACAGCATGGCAAGGACTTGCACGCCCTGGGTCGCCTCTAGCGTTTCCACAGCCTGATCTCTCACGGTGTGATCCTCTTCGCTCAAAACCTCAAACTGGTCATTACCACCACCGGCGGGCGGCGGCGGAGGAGGAAGATGAATCCCCCCATCGTTGATGTCCTCCAACACCGGCGGACCATCCTCCTCCTCCTCCTCCTTCTCTTCCTGTACCTCCACCGCCGACACAACCACCACCTTTTTCTCCCCCCCATCTCCCCACCCCCCCTTCCTCCCCCTCCTCCCCCTCATCCTCGCTCAACTCTAATTCATCCTCGCTCAGCTCCTCCATGCTATCGTACACCTTCTCCTTCTCATCCCCGAAGAAACCTTCCCAACCTGCGTCCTCCTCTTCCTCATCCGCCCCCTCCTTGACAATCTCCCTCACAACGCTGTCCTTCCCCTCCTCCTTCTCAAGCTCCGCCTTCAAACTCTGATGATCGATAGCCAGCATTCTGCAACGAGTGAAGCAACGAGTTAGTTTAGAATGTTCTTAATGCTCGTCGCTTCGCTCCTCGCAGTTCTCACCTCCTGACCCGGTTGTTCCCGTACTTCCTGCTCACGCACAACACGCTCCTGACGCTGCCGCAGCTCGCTAGCTCTCCGCCCGAAATAGGAATCAGAGGCCACTTCTTGAACAGTTCCACGTCCGCAAATCTGAAAATCTTGACCTCGCTCCAGAAGATCTTGAACCAAAGACTGTTCGGCCCCTTTTTCTTACTTATGAAGACCCCCCCACTCCCACCCGCATCTGCCTCCTCCCCCAACTTGACGAAGTTCTTCCCCGCCCAACTTCTCGGCAGCAGCTCTCCCACCCACTCACTCAACAACTTCACGTTGAACATTTTCAGCTTGACCATCCTCAAAAACTCCTGCGACGAGCGTAACGAGGCGAGGAGTGAAGCGACGAGTTAGTTAAATGTTCTTAATGCGAGGAGCGCGTAATTGTCGTATTCACAGCTCGTCGCTTTGCTCCTCGCTGGGCCTCGTCCTCGCAGTTCCTTACCTCCCCCAATCCTCCCTCGCCGCTCCCCCCAAGCTTCACCAGCTCGCACCCGGAAACAAACCTCGGATGCAAGAACCGCCCCCTTAAATTTGGCAACAGCAACTGCTGCTCCCTCCCCGCAATTATTCCCTCCACCTTGCCAATCACCCCCAAACTGCCGTCCATCATGGGCAAGATCCGCAACCCCACCAACTCCTTCCACAAATTCTTGGCTCTGTCCAAACAAAACAAGAACAAATCCACAGCCAAATCCACGTTCTCCCTCACGGCCTGCTCCAGCTCCTCCCTCCTCACGCCGCCCTTCAAGAAACTCCTGGCCATCTCCGGCGACAGAACTCCCGTGTTGATTCCAAACTGCGACGAGCGTAGACGTGTTAGAATTAAGTGACATGGACAATGCGTTCTCTACTTTAATCGTCGCTTCGCGCATTCCCAGCTCCTCGCTCCGCTCCTCGCAGTTCCTCACTTTTCTCAAATCAAAGCCGACCACTGGAGGAACGTTGAAAATAGCAAATCTCGATCGGAAGAAGGCCGCCGCCAGCGGACTCAGTCCCATCTTTTTATCCTCTCCCATTTCCACGCCGTCGCTCTCAAACACGCCGTCGCGAATCTTGACGAAGCCTGCGGCGATCAAAAGAAGTTAGTAAATCCGTAAATTCAAAAACACGTTCAAATCCTCGCTTCGCTCGGCCTAGTTCGCTCGGCCTCGCCGCCCACTCACCCTTGTTCTTGGTCAAGAACAACTCCATCCCAGCGAGCTGCCTGTACATTTGCCGGTTGCCGAACTGCCTGTAATTCCTCTTCATCTTGCTGATCCGCGGCCAGTACCTGTACAGCAGCTTCGGGTTGCGCGCGTACAAGAACTCCAACGGGTTCCTGCGACGAGCCAGCTAGTTAGAAAGCGGCGTTGACGTGCAAATATCGAGTTCGCAGCTCGTCGCCACTCGTACTCCTCATGCTCGTTCTCCGCTCGTCGCTTCGCTCTTCGTCGCTCCTCGTTGCTTCGCGCCACTCTTATTCCTCATGCTCGTTCTCCGTTCGTCGCTTCGCTCCTCATTGCTTGTCGCTTCGCTCCTCATCCCCCCTCGCTCACCTAAGCTCCCCCAAAATCATGGGCACTAAGACCAAAAAGGCCTCGCCCAAGCACTCGCAATTCCAGTTCCACAGGCTTATCCCCTTGCCCCCGCCCCCCAAAATCCCCGGCGACCCAGTACTCCCCCTCCTTCCCATTCCGGCGGTCCCCTCGTCCAAAATTCGGATCTTCGGAAACAGCGACTTGACGTCCGTGTCGTCCGTCGGCGTCAACAAAACCCTCCTGTTCAGCTCGTGCAAGAAGAGCGGAGCGCAGATGTTCACGGGCACCCCCGTCTCAATCCCCGTGTCCAAGCCTCCTACGAAAATCCTCCCCCCGCCCCCTCCCCCAAACATGCTCAAGCTATTCCCTCCGACGCTCCTGTGCAAGTGGGCACTGACCCTCAAAATGGGCAAGACCTTGAGCTGCGACGAGCGGCGAGCGAAGCGAGCCGTGTTAGACGAGAAACATTGAGGCGTGCCTCGTTCGCAGCTCCTCGCTTCGCTCCTCGCTTCGCTCCTCGCTTTGCTCCTCGCTTCGCTCCTCGCTTTGCTCCTCGCTTCGCTCCTCGCTTTGCTCCTCGCTCGTTTTTCGCACCTTCCTGAAAACATCCCCAACCGCCAACTCCCTCAAACTACTCGGCGCTAAAATACTCGCGACCATGTAGGTATCGCAAATTTCCTGGTCCCCAATAACACTTTTAACCTCAAGCGTAATGGTAGCCTTGACCGGCTCCCACTTTTTGAACATCGTCACGAGCCTGCGGCGATCATAAAAAAGTTAGCAAATCCGTAAATTCAAGAACACGTTCACATCCTCGCTTCGATCGCGGCTCCGTGATCAAGTTCGTGGGCAGGCTGGCCCGAGTGAACTTGCAATCGTGGTTTCGGCTTAAGCTAATTGGCAGGCTGCTCCGAGTAAGCTCGCAATCGCGGCTCCGGCTCAGAATTAATTGAGGGGGAGCTCCGGCTTTATCTGCGATCGCGTCTTCGGCTTAATCTGCGACCGCGGCTCCTCGTTCATCTATAATTGCAGCTCGTTCAAAACCTTGACTCCTCGTTCATCTCGTTCTAATTCGTATATCATCGTCGATCAACTCGGCCTCGTTCGATCGGCCTCGTCGCTTCGCTCCTCGCCCCCCCGGGCCCCACGCCAACTCACTTGCTCTTCTTCCACTCGCTGTTCTCCAATAATTTATCCAAATGATTGTTCCTCACGACGCTGTTGGTCCTCAAGCTGCTCTTCACCAGATTCTTGTACCCGCCTTCGTCGCCGACCTCGGCCACCTCGATGGCCTTGAGATTCCTGGTGAACAAGAAGAGCCCCTGAACGTTTTTGCAGAACCTGACGAATGAAAACGAGTTAGAAAAATACGACCTCGTTCTAACTCATACGTAACCGCCGGTGACTTTTACGCTGTTACGTTCCGGCCGTTCCGCTCCGCTAGGGCCGCTGCGCGGGGCCTATCCCTGGCACTAACCCGAGCCCTTTCTTGCCCGAATTTCGAACTCGTCGCTTCGCTCCTCGTTGTCGTCGCAAGGCCTCGCCACGCTCGGCAGCTACGCCCCCCGCCTCACCTATTTAAAACCATCTCCACGTCGTCCTGCTCGTACTTGCGCCGACTCAGTCCCCCCGCTGCCTGCCGCATGCAAATCCTAAAGATCGTACCCTTGAAAAACGTCGCCCCGTCGCCCTCGAACGCTTCCTTGACGCCAAACGTGCTCTCCACGAACGGCTCGTACTGGTCCGCAAAGTTGACGAAGATGTCCTCCTTGTTCAGCCCGTACCTCCTCGCGATGGGCTGGCTCTTCTTCCCGCCCTTCTTCTTTTTCCCGCCCTTCTTCCCCCCGTCGAACAAGAACAGGCCACCCGGGTCGAACAGGTGTAGCTGGTTGCCACTTAAAACCTGAACGCAATCTCCCAATTGGAACAAACTCGCAATCCCGGGCCCGAACCTGGCGATAACGAGTTAGAATTAAGTAACGACGAATGTATTGGAGACGAGCTACTACCAGTACTATCAGCTCGTCGCTTCGCTCCTCGCAGTTAACCACCTCACCTCGGACTACCGTTATCTCTCATCCTCTCACAGCTGCTGCGGTAAAAGCCACTCGGAGCGCTCAGCCTCACCAACTCATCAACCCCCAGAACAACCCCTTCGAAACCCACCATCAAGCTAACTCCGCCCTGCAGACTTCTCAAACCAGGGTGCAGCAGACTCTCGTCACCATGACTTCTCCAATCCGCCAGAACCTTGACCTTGCACACCCCCGCCCCCTCCCCAACCTCCATCAAGTCCATCAGCGCCCGGCAATCCTCCCTCGTCCCCCGTTGATGCTGCGACGAGCGTAGCGAGAAGCGGAAGAGCAAAGCGACGACGATTAGAATTAAGTTACAACGAAAGTAGCGTTACAATCACGGCCTCCGGTTTCAAACCATGGGCAGGCTGCTCCGGCTTAAGCTTATTGGCAGGCTGCTCCGGGTGAAGCTTGCAATCGTGGCTCCAAGATCAAGTTCATGGGCAGGTTGCTCCGAGTGAACTTGCAATCGCGGTTCCGGCGGTTCCGGCTTCAACTAATGCCAGTGGAGCTCCGAGTGATCTTGCAATCACGGTTCCGGCTTAAGTTCATGGGCAGGCTACTCCGGATCAAGTTCATGGGCAGGCTGGCGCGAGTGAACTTGCAATCGCGGCTCCAAGCTACTAATAACAGTATATCAGCTCGTCGCTTGGCTCCTTACTGGGCTTCGTCCTCACTGGTCTTCGTCCTCGCCGGGCGCCTCGCCTCACCTTCAAAGCCCCCCTCCCGCTCCAGTTCCATAACCTATTCCCCAATAACTGCTTCAAGCTATCGGCGCTCGGGCAGGGGATGTTCTGCATTCCGCTCTGATTCGCCAGCAGCACTTCCCTCAAACTCTTGGCTCCAAGCGTCATCGCCACATCCCCTCCAACTAAAGGATGAACGAACCTGCGACGAGCGAAGCGACAAGTTAGTATAAAGCGATCATCATAGCTCGTCGCTACGCTCCTCCCCGTCGATACGCTTCTCGCCGTCGCTTCGCTCCTCGCAGGGCCTCACCTCAGCCTCAGCTTTCCGGCCAGACTGCTGCTCAGCCATGGGGCGTCGTCGTACACCATGTCTCCAGCGGGGTTCAGAACCGAATTCTCACCCGGTAAATACACCACCCTGCCACGAGCGAAGTGACGGGTTAGTATAAAACGCAGATCATAGCTCGTCGCTGTCGCTTCGCTGTCGCTTCGCTCCTCGCCGCTCCCCCCTTGCTTATTACCTCGTGTCGATCTCCTCCTTCCCTAACCCCCCCAAAAGTTTCGCCATCCCAATCGCCAATTCTAAATCCCCAGCACCCAGTGGCTGCCCGCCTAACCGCTCGTAAAGGCCGGCGTTCACCTGCACGTAATCCCCCACCTCGAAGCTGTCCCTCACGCCAAAGTACTTGAGCATGGGCTCGAAGCACTCCAATTCAACCGGGACCTGGTAGAGATGGGGTCTCGCGTTGCTCGGGGCTTTGAACGCTACCCTGTTGCAGCCGACGAAGTTGTCTCCGACGAAGATCCACTGCTTGTCCTGCAGCATGCTCTTGACGCTCTCCATGAACAAGATCTTATCCCCGTCCTCGCCTTCCCCTTCCCCTTCAGCTTCAGCTGCGCACAAAGATTGGCGTTAACGAGTTAGAAACGAGAAGAGACGAAAGTGGTGTAGACGTTGGGACTGACGCTACTTGCATAGTTCGTCTATAGCGGCAATATGGCGCATTATCAGCTCGTCGCTTCGCTCCTCGCAGTTTCTCACCTTCGCCCAGCCCAGCCCTCAAGAATTCATCCAAAAGCGCGTACATTCTTGGAACGTTGCTCGCCAGCGTCTGCCTAAAGCTAGGAGTAAAGCTTCCAACCTCCGAGAAGCCCCTGCCAATCGCCAGCAACTGCGCCCCTACGCTCAACACATCAACGTCCTTATCCCACCCAAACACCTTCTTCAACCCGTCACTACTGACGAAGCCGTCCAACAAACCCTTGCTGTAACTGCACATCCAAGCGTCCTCCTTCGGCCTCATGTCCAGAGGCGCCGCGACATCGGGGATTTTCTTCGGAAGCGGAAGCATGCTGTCCGAGAAATACTTCTTGCACGGGAGCCACTCCACCTCCACCAGCCTCTGACTGAATCTGTGACGAGCGTAGCAAGGAGCGGCGGGCGCAAGCAATGCGCCATATGGAGCGTGTTAGTAGTGAAGATAGCAAAAACGAGGAGCGAGCGACTCAATATCGTGTTATTCAACTCGTTGCTTCGCCCCTCGCTGTCGTCGTTTGCTCCTCAAAAGGCCTCACCTATTCACGTGGCTGTCAACCGGCTCTACGCCATCTCCCGCCGCCTCGTCGTTCCTTTGGCATTCCTCCAGCAAAGCCTCAATGTTCTCGTCTACGAATCTGTGGCGAGCGAAGCGAAGCGACGAGACGAGTTAGTTTTAGAACGATCAACGAGTTGAAAGGAATCAGGTACAAATCCTCGTCGCTCGTCACACGCAATGTTACATTCCGAGCTCGTCGCTTCGCTCCTGCAGTTTCGCCTACCTCAACAAACTTCCCCCCCTCCCCACGCACCCACCCCCCTTAT
>BLQM01000024.1:0-22490 GCA_012489335.1 Triparma laevis f. inornata
CGGGGGTTACGGGGTGAGAGGAGGATGGGGTTAGGTATAAAATGAGATTTTATTTCGCTCGGGCCGTGCGTACCTGCCCTCGCCTCCCCTAATCCCCGACACGACAGCGTCATACTGCGCCTGCTCCGCCGGCGCGTACTGGTTCGCTAAGCCGCTCGGAACTCTAAACTGCTGACCATTCCTGGAGACTAACGTTGACTGAGGGACTTGTTGTTGCTGCTGAGCGGAGGCGGCGTAGGCTGCGGGTGCTGCGTACTGCTGTTGTTGCTGCTGAGATGCGGCGGCGGTGTACTGCTGTTGACCGGGGGTGTAGCTGGCGGCGGCGGTGGAGAGGCTGCCGAAGCTCGTGGACTGCTGAGGGGGAGCGGGAGGCTGGGTGGTCGGGTTTGACGGGGCTAGGCCGACGCCTGCGGGGTGGGCGATGGGGGAGGAGGCGAGGGAGAGGGAGGGGTGGGGGATTCGAGGGGAAGGGTTGGAGTTAGAGCGGTGAAAAATAAGCGCTGGGGAGAGCTGAGTGGAGAGATGGGGGGGGGGGTGGAGCAAGGGCGGGTTGGAGGCGCGGGAGGTGAGGGCACTGCCGCCGTGCGTCAACGAGCAGTGCCGAAATCAAGATGCGAATGATATTGAGATCAGCAGCGAGAATTGGACGGTGGTGTTTGGAGGGAGGGAAGAGGAGGACATTTGTGGGCGGGGCACAGAATCTCACCGGGAACGAATTCCATTCTAGGATTGCTTTGATCGCAGAGGAAGAAATGCCTGAGAAAAGTAAGCAGCTGATTCTCGAAACCTACGTGCCACGATGTCCAAACCTGTAGTCACCTGATCTTCTAGTAGGTTGAAGGCTCAAAAAAACAGTAGGAAGCGCGGCAGAGAGGACGAGGAGAAGGAGGATGAGGATGGGAAAAACGAGGGATCGGCGGCTGATAATTCAACGACTACGACGACTCAGAAATCGACAACTACGACGACTTCCACTACTTCGAAGACTATTTTGAAGGAAGAAGATGAAGCGACGTGCTGTGTGTCTATGGATAATGAGCCGAGTGCGAAGATCAGGCCGTGCGGACATACAGTGACGGTGTGGGGGGTGCACGAAGGAGTTGATGGAGCGTGGCGATCCGTGCCCGTTCTGTAGGAAGGCAATCGTTGTGTTCGAGATCGGAAAGCGGAGCAGTGTGACTGGTGCTGCGGGGCTGTGGCCTACGTCGCTGAAGAATTTGAGTGAGTTAGCGAGTGGCGAGGGGTTTAACGAGTACTTTAAGAAATTGTTCGTAGGGAACGAGGCGTCGTACTTGAGGTGGAAGGAAGTTTTTGACGGGTTGGATTGAGGGGGGGGGGAGAAAGGCGGGTCGGTTGAGACGCAGGTGCTGGGGATTACGAATTCGGAGGATCTAGTGAAGCTCAGGGCTTTGGCGGAGCTGTGCAGTCAGGATTTCTTTAATGATCCATCGCTTTTGGTGGTGGCGTTGAGGAGGATTAAGGAAAATTTGGAGACGGAGAAGAATGGGGGGGAGAGCAGGGCGAGAATGAAGACGGGGATGCGAGGAAGCTGGAGATCTTGGACGCTTGTAAGGCTTTGGCGAAAGCGTGTAATAATGTTAGGGATAGGGATGATGCGATTCGATACTTGAAGCGAGCGAAGGATGGGTACGAGGAGCAGCTAGGGCGCGATAATGAGCAGGCACTCAATGCAACGCATGGCTTGATTATGAGCGGCTACGAAATAAGCACTGAGCAAGAGAGAATTAAGGAATTAAGAGATTTAGTGAAGAGGTGCGAGAGGGCGTTGGGAGAGGAGAATCGTGTGACTTTGGATACGCTCAGCACACTTGGTGGTAAGCTGAAGGAGAGTGGAGAGCATGAGGAGGCGATTAAAGTTCACGAGGGGTGTTTGGCGGGGAAGATGAAGGTGTTGGGGGAAGAGCACAAACAGACGCTCGACTCGTTGAATAATTTGGGAAACGTTTATGGGAGTTTGAAGAATTATTAGAAGGCGTTGGAGTATTTTGAGAGAGCTTTGCAGGGTCACGAGAAGTTGTCGGGGAAGGCTCATCCGAGCACAGTCGCGACCAAGGGGAATATCGCGATTGTTTACGGTATGAAAGGGTCCTTCAAGAGGCAGCGATTTATTTTAGGAAAGCACTTGAGGGTAAAGTAGCTCAGCTTGGAAAGGATCATTGTTCATCAAAAAGCAGTGCAAAAAACTTAGCTAAGTGTTTGCGTGATATGGGTGATACAAAAGGGTTGAAAGAGCTGAAGAAGGAGTTTCCATGGTTATAGTGAAATTGAAGAGAGACCGTTTTGTTTATTAAACGATTGATTAAGCTTTATATATATATTATATAATGTTTGTTATTAGGGTTTATACTATCATCATCGTCGTCGTCTCAGCTTCTCGATTTCGTTCTTTATCTCCGCTCTCTGCTTATTACTTGTAGCGTCTCGCAGTTCTGCTTCGAGCTCGTCCGCTCGCTGTTCTCGTTCCATCCGTCTGTCCTTACCCTTTCCTTCTCGTCTGGATGTTCTATTGTCTTTGACTTCACACATGGCCTCAAGCTCTTTTCGTTTTATCTCCGCCGTCGCCGTGAGGAAGACCTGCTCCGAGCGTAGCGAGTTGCATGAAGATTGGTAAGTTAGCTGGCACTGAATAGCGTAGCGATTTACAATCGGGCGTCCAAGCTGACACTAAAACTAGCAGCGGTCGCGAAATTACGACAACGAATATCGCATTCCCAGCGGAGTCGCGTTCGCTCGCTCGTGGCGTTCACACCTCCTGCACTTGGGTCCCCTCCCGAGCCAACAATCTGTACCCGTAGGAGGAGTCCTCCTCGTTCAACGCGCCGACCTTCACAGTGAACCTCTCGCTGCTACTCTTATTTCTGCTCAGCCTGCCCGGAACGATCCGCTTTATACGATCATCATAAAGGCATCGCAGGAAGGGGAGAAGAGACGGAAGGTGGGTGCTGTGATTAAGAACGATGGGTATTCGGTTGCGGTTGGAAGCGAAGGAGCGGGTGGGTTGTACAAGGGGGAATATGGTGGTCCGAGCCCCCAGTACCACGAACGCCAGTTTTGGCACCATTTCGAGGCAATTTCGCACTTCTTCTTTGGTTTCTGAGTCAAGCTTTCGTTCCACTCAAACCCATCTCTAAAACAGTGAAAAACGATAGATGAAACTCTCTCTTATTATTATCGCCACTCTTGGCACTGTCAGTGCCTTCACCGTCGCCCCCGTGCACCAGGCCTCAAGCACTAGGTGATTTTAATGTTATTATCATGTCTCTTGTCTTGTCGTCCCGATTTGCGTGTGTATGTAAGGGTTTGGGTGTTAAAGCGGTGGGTTTCGGGGGGAATAACGAAAACTGCCTCTAACACGTCCCCTCACAGCCTCTCCGCCGCGAAGAAAGAACCCGCCTCGGGCAAGTCCGTCAGCCGCTCGATCTTCGACATGGACCTCTGGAAGGAGCGCGCCGCCGGAGGCGTAGGCAACGAATACGGCAACCGCGCCAACAAAGAAAAGCAATTCGGTGAGAAGCTGCGATGAGAGAAGCGACGAGCTGCAAATGCTAAAATTACGGCCGTAATTCGTCTGCGTCAGTAGCTTCAGTCTTGATATCGACGCCACTACCACCGCTACGTAATTCTAACTCATTAACGCCAATCTTCTTGCGACTCGCTACGTTCGCCGCAGGCTGGGGAAAAATCGGAAAGGTCCAAGAGGGAAGCTCCTACGTCCCCAGCGGATTGACTGCTGCGCAGTATAACGATATTAGGGCGAAGCAGAAATCGAAGAAGGACGCTAACTACGCAAAAAACGTTGCGAAAGCTGGAAAGTTCGAGGACTACACCGATTTCTACCTCAAGCGCGGAACCGACACCGGCGGCAGCTGGCTCAAGGACGTTACGAGGGGACATAGGTGAGAAGGCTGGCGAGTGACCGGGGAACATTTATTAATGTATCTAACACGAAGCGTAACATCATAGGATGGTTAAAACGAAGTACGACTGGGATGACGTTGGCGGTTCAGTTAAGAACTTCGCGAGTTCAGGGAGCGCTGGTTCGAAGGCGAAGGCGAGAGCGCAGAAGAAGAAAGCCGCAGCGAAGCCCTTCTGGAAGAAGTGAGGAGTGGACGTGGAGAGGGGAGCACACGAGCGAGAACATAAGAAGTAGGCTCAAACAATTTCGGACCTATAATTCCAATTCATTTACATCATAAAAACATTATATTCGTTCTAGATATTTTATTTATATTTTGCTGAAGCCGTCTTCATCCACGCAGATGCATCTTTTGATTTTCTTCTTGCATTCGCTGCAGTATTTTTTGTTCACGGGGAGGTCTTCTAAATTGTTGTTGTCGTCTTCCCATCCGCTCGTGGCGTCCTACGAGCGTAGCGAAGTCTCCGAGTTAGAAATTGATGGAGAAATGATTTACGTGCTCATCATCCTCGCTACGCATTAAATCGCCGTCTTCGTAGTTGCGCTCACCTTCCAAATCAACCCCTCATAATGACTCTCATCAACATACCAAATACAAACGCTCCTCCTGCGACGAGCGAAGCGAGTCGCGTGAAGATTGGCGATAACGAGTTAGAAACGAGAAGCAACGAAAGAGGTGTCGACGTTGAAACTGACGTTACTTGCGCAACTGGTGGATAACAGCTAAACATTATCAGCTTGTCGCATCGCTCCTCGCAGTTTCTCACCTCCTCCTACACCCCTTAACGCTCTCATCCTTAACCCTCTGCAAATACGCCTCCCCCTCCCCCAACTCCTGAAAAACTTTAATCTCCCTATCAAGCATACAGCTCAACGCCATGATCTCCATTTGCCCACCCCATTCTCCGTCTCGTTTTAATCGATCACAATAAGATTTAAAGGTTGAGTCTTGAAGGTCTTCGAAGTCGCGTTGGATTAAGAGGTTATCAGGGTCGGTGGAGGAAGTGAAGAAAGGCTCGTAATTTGTTGGGTGGAGGAACATGTAGTCGCTTACTGAGGTTCGTAGATCGTCGAGAATGGAGTAGGTGTAGGTTGGGTCAATTGGAGGGTCTGCGGCGAGCAGTCGAGCAAAGCGAGCCGAGGACGAACGTCCGAGTCGCGAAGCGACGAGTTAGTTTATTACATGTTCTTCATGCAAGTTACGCGGTAGTGTACGGCGCCTCATAACTTGCGCGAATATCGATCGAGGTTCGAACGTCTCGTCGCTCGTGAGACGTCGCGAGAACACGTTTCTCACCTTCTTTTGGATCGTAATGAGAATCGAAATCGTCAATCGAAGCGAGCGATACTGCGACAGCGTTAAAGAGACAGTTGCCGTCTTTAGGTGTTCGAGAGACTGAGAGATTGTACGGTCGTAGGAGTTTTAGGAGGGAGTAGGTTGGAGGTCGATCGTGGGTTGATCGATGTTTGGTATTTCTAGTGTTGGAGATGGAGTTCTTCGAAGGACCGTTTGATTTAGCGTTGTTGGAGGATAGCTTTTGCTGGCGTTTGGAGTTGCCGCCGCGGTCTTTTTTTGGCATGGAGGCGGGGAGGGACGAGGGAGGAGCGACGGGAAGGGAAAAAGTGAGGGAGCGTCGCCGTGACGTGAAATTTTCCAGAGTCAAAACACTTTTTTTACGGCCGCGATCTGAGGTATCCTGTCAGCTACGGGATACTGTGGGGAAGTGATTTCACCTGAGTGCGCTGAAAAGTAGGAAATGTGTTTAGAACGCGAGGTTTTGACGCGCAAAATCGAAGAGCAGATTCCCAGCAATCTATATTCTGCTGCTGTGCGCTTCGCTTCGTTTACACTACGGCTACGCTACGTTTCCACGGCGCTTACATCTACTCAGATCTCCTTAATAGCAATTGGAATTTTTTTCTGGCGCGAAATCATTGAGATCTCGACCTCCCGACCTCAATCGCCAGATCACCGCCGACGTAAACCAGTCGCCTCGGCCGACATAAATAGTCGCCATGATGACACCCCTCCGCCCTCAGATAACCGCGACCCTCCGCACCTCCCTCCCCCCCTCCTCCCTCTGGTCTCAATACTCGAAGATCCCTTCGTGGAGTGAGTGGGATCCTTCGATCCTCGCGTCGAGTACGAAGGTCGAGGGTCGGCTGAAGATCGGACAGGAGGTTATATTGAAAATGGACAAACCAAGTTTTCGTGGTAAGAGCGTTGAATTATGGCGACGAATTACGACGATGAATCCCCTAACCTCCAGCCCCTCCCCAGGACCAACCCCTCTGCTCTCGTGCTTCGCCCCTCAACTAATCACGTACTCCCTCCCGCTAACCGGCTGCGTCGTCACAAAATCCTACGAACTGAGACCCCTAAAATCAAACCAAACCGAAGTCATCCACGGCATACGCTACGATGGATTTGCGAGCAAATTCTACGAGGAAAAAGACGACGAAGAAAGACTTCGTAAGAGCGTCGAGGCGTTTGTGCAAATGACGGAAGCCATTTCGACCACAGCGCATTTCGAACAATAAAAAAAGAGATATATTTTTCAATGCACAACTACTACTACTTGTTTTAGCATCTTAATTTTAATTATTTACAGATCGAGATCTCTAAAAAAACGCCCAATCAAAACCCTAAAAGCTACTAACGTTCTCCCTCCTTCCCCCTCCTCATTCTCTCTCTTGCCCCTCAATCTCCTCCCCAGCAACAACTTACGCGTACCCTCCAAACTCCCTGTACTTCTGCGTAATACTCTCAATACTCATCAAAATAATCATAGCATGCGGCGCGCACCTCCCATAATACGCTGAAAACCCCGCAAACAACCCAATCGGTCCATCGCTCTTTAAGATCTTCAACCCGCAGTCCGCGATACCGGAGTAGGGGAGGTTGCCGCATGGGAGGGGTTGTTGGGACATGAGACGGGATTTTATTAGGTCGAAGGGGAGGGAGAAGAGGGCGGCTGTGAAGCCTGCGATGCAGGAGGCGCCCATTTGGGTGGTCTTTTTGGTTAGGGTGGGGTCGTTGTTGATGGAGCCGACGAATTCCTGGGGAGGGGGGAAGAGGGGGGGTTAGTTTTACGTGGATTGAGGAATTTAGAGAGACCGGCTGAACTAAATTGTTGCTCACCTTCGCCTGATCGTAGCACGCCAACATGCCAACATTCATACTCATCCCCCTGAAAATATTCGGCGCCAATCCCTTATAAAGCGCACCAAACCCTTCCTCCTTCGCCGTCCTAATCAACGCATCGAAAACGTTCTTATAATTCCTCCTCAGTTCGGGCTCGGCCATGGAATCGCTTTGGAGGCGGACGAGGGCGATGTCGAAGGGGGTGCCGATGCAGACTGCGGTGGCACCGGAGGCCATGCCGGAGATTGATTTCATTCCGAAGTTCAGGGGCTTGCCGTCGTTCTGCTTTACGAGGTAGTCGGAGAGGGTGCGGTGGAGGCCGATGCGGGCTGTGGGTGGGGTGGGGAGCGGGAGCGGCGAGCGGTGTTAGAATGAAGTACGTTCGATAGTCGCATCGATCGTCTTATCGATCGTCACATCGACCGCCGCATCGATTGTCCCACCCCACTTATCCCCCATAATTTATCTCACCTGTCCCGTAAACCATCTGCCTCCCAATCGCCGCATCCAACCCCTTATAAATACTCGCAACCCCATCATTCTTAACCATACTCCCAATAATAGTCGGAAACGCCGGTACAGCCTTCCCAGGGTTCAACTGACCGTATATTTGCATGCGGACTTTTGCGAGATCGATGGGGTGGATTACGCAGGAGGCCATAATGGCGGCGGTGCCGCCGCAGACAAAGGGCTCGGCGATTTGGGGGACGGATTTTTGGGGGGAGAGGGCGAGAGGGTTGGGGGGGAGCATTGGACAATGGAGATTTTGGTTGGTTTGGTGGCTGAGGGGCGAGGGGGCGAGTTGGGGGCGGGTTAGGGAGCGCGAGGGAGAGGCTTTTGGGAGAGGCGTAGATGTTTGACCACGAGCTGCGGTTGCGAAGGTTGTACAGAAGCTTCAAGACACGAACGTGAGTGTTGGGCGCAAGTCAGCGCGGATATAAGCCAAGAGATCACGCATGATCTTCGTTCTTGACTGCAGTCAACGTTGTTGTCCCGAAAATTTACTGCTAGCGGAGGATCCAGACCGCGGGCGGCCATGAACTATCAGTCGACGTTTACTCAATTCGTACGCGGACAGCGGAATTATCGGCACGCTTATTCGAGCACTGGAGGTGTAGCGGTACTGTGGGAGCGAGAATGACAAATTCTGCTGGACAGAAAGCACTTACGCTTTGAGCTCAATGGAGCCACCACGCCTGCGGAATGCATTTTTGTGGGAAACTGCGACTGGGACACATATTCGTAAAATGGCGTGAAATTCGCACATCGCGTGTGATAATACGCAGGACGGACGAATTGAAGTTTTTATTTCGACATTTCGCTTCGTAAAAAAAGTTATAGGCATCCCCCAAATATACAACTTCACATGTTTGCCGTGGTCGTGAGCCAGGCAGCGTTTTCATCCATAGTAAGAAACTGCAAAACACCGCCAAACCAACCGCATCTTATAAATAAATCTTCCCCAATCCAATTTTAATCCGAAAGCAGCACCGATATTCTAATTATTCTTCCGTTCCTCCTTTCCCCTCCCCACCCAAGGTTCTCAATTTTATTAAAAAAACCCTTCGCTACAGTCCCATCAATCCCCCCATTCCCTGCGCGTATGCCATAGGCCTGATGTCCGGGTGCGGTGAGTGGCTATACTGTGTGAATTCCGGTTCAAGACTATGTCCGAAGTGTATGAAGGCTCCTTTGTTTCCCATTGAATCGCAGTAATTCGGGGCGGAGAAGATGGTGATGCACTTGCTGGCGTGCTCGACGAGGTAGCCCTCGTCTTTGACCTCGTGGGATCGGACAAGGAGTTCGAGGCCGTTGTTTTCGAGGAAGGTGGCGGTGATGTCGGGTCCGAAGCTGTGGGGAGGGGGGGAGCGGTGAGCGAACGAGCGGCGAGCGTTGTTAGAAAACGAGTAGCGAAGAAAGCGACGCCGACGCCGACACTGGAACGAGGAGCGGCGAGCGAAGCGAGCAGCAAACGTGGCGACCGTATTTGTCGTATTCCCAGCTCGTCACTTCGCTCCTCGAACGGCTTCGTCCTCACCTGTAGCCAACTCCTCTCTTGCTCGGTGCCTTTCCGGGGAAGGGCTGGGGATCGCTCCAAAGCAGGTCGCTAAACAGCCCTCCCTCCGGCGGCTCGCAGCCCCTCTTGATATTTCTAATATCGTCCAAAGTAACTCCCTCCTCACTACTCAAACCTCCGTGAACAACAAAGACCTTGTTGTTGATGGTCGCGGCCAAAGGAAGGTAGCTGAACGTTTCTAGGAAGAGGTTGAACATATTAACGTCGTACTTGTGCTTGACCTACGACGAGCGTAGCGAGTCGCATGAAGATTGGTGATAACGTGTTAAACACGAGAAGCGATGAAAGCGGCATCAACGTTGGGACTGACGCTACTTGCACAGTTCGTCTATAACGGCAAACGGCGCATTATAAGTTCTTCGCTTGCTCCTCGCAGCTTCTCACCTCTCCCTCGAAGCCGTAGATCTTGTTCATGTTCTTGGTCTCGTGGTTTCCGCGGGTCAAGTGGATGCTCTCGGGGCACGCTATTTTGAACAAAAAGTAAGTCAGGACGACCTCCAACCCCCAGCTTCCTCTGTCGACGAAGTCTCCGTTGAACAGGTACGGGTTGTTGGCGGCCGGGTAACCATTTATTTCGAAGATGTTGAGAACGTCGTAGAACTGCCCGTGCGTGTCACCGCAGACGGTGATGTGGGCCGATTCGGGAGTGTTGTCCCTTCCGACTTCGGGGACGCGAAGGTCCTGGAGGGTGTTTATTGACTCGAAAATTTTCTTGCAGCTGATCAGGAGCCTTGCGACGTAGCGCTTGTGGATGAGTTTCTGCTCCTTGAAGCCTGCAACGGCAGCCATGACAAAGTCCATGGGGAGCATGCCGGGGGTGAACATGGCTTCCTCCTGCTCGGAGTTTGAGAGGAGGCCCGAGGGGTGAGGGTGGGGGCCTGTTGGGGGAGCGAACGAGGCGCGAGGCGACGAGTTAGTAGTGCAATGGAGAAGAAGCGATCCTGTATGCGGTCGGTCATCTAATCGTATTCGTTCAGAACGCCCTCACCTTCATACGTATTGTTAATAGCCAAAGACATGGGATCGAAGGTCTGGCTGAGCGGCGCAGTCTCTTCGCTCTCGATGGCCATCGCGAACAGGGCCTCCTTGACCGCCTGGGTGCAGGCGGCGAGTTTGGCGCGAGCGTCCTTGTCCTTGGGCTTCATTTGGCAGACCTTTTTGAAGTCCTTCTTTGCGAGCTTGTTCTTTCCTGCGACGAGCGTAGCGACGAACATTGACGAGTTAAAATGGGGTGGGTATGAAAGTGGCGCCCCACTGAAACTAGCAACGATCGCTAAATTACGACCTCGAATCAACGCATTCCAAGCGTCGTCGTCGTCGCAACGACAACGAGGAGTCTCAGCGTCTCAATATCGTGTTATTCAACGAGGAGCGTTACGTGTTTCACTCCGCGTCTCAATATCATGTTAATTTTGGACTTGCCGGCTTTCGTGATGAAAGCGGCGCGCCCCACTGAAACTAACAGCGTAGCTAATAATTATGACCTTCATCAACGCATTCCCAGCGAAGTCACTTCTCTTCTCGAAGGTTCCTTACCTAAAGCGAACTGGGCGCTTCCTCGACGGTAGTAAGCCTTGACGTAGTCGGGGTCGAGCTTGATGGATGAATCAGCGTCGACGATGGCGAGGCCATACTGCTCCATTCGGATGTACGCCATGGCGCGGTTGGAATAGAAGACGGAACATTCGTGGATTTCGAGGGCGGAGGTGTAGAGGTCGGCGGCGGAGGAGTAGTGGGACTGCTGGAGTTCGGCGTTGCCCCGGTCTTTGAGGGCGGTGGCTTCGGCAGGGATTTCTGTCGAGGAGGCTAGCAAGGACATTTTCGGAGGGGAGGAGATGCAGAAAGAGTGGGATGGAGGTGGGTTGAGGGGAGGCTGTGGCGAGTTCAGGGTTAGGATTATGGGTCACGGGTGCGAGGTGGAATGAGGTACGGTAACGAGAGCAAGCAGTGCGGCGATTTGGCAGAGCATTATGCATATAGTACACGAGCGCCGAGGACGCGGCCCACGACGATCGTGATAGTATACATTGTTCAAACGTCATAGAGCGGGATTCGTGTCCCGATCCACACCGAGATCTTCATTATTGGTGGCGGAATGCGGTTTAAAATCGTCTGACATCGATCGTACGATGAGATTTTGGGGATTCGCGTTACCAGCATATTGAAAAAAATTGGCTCAATCTCGTCTTCTCGTGATCATTGAAAAAGCGTGCTCGTTGTGGGCTCAACAAGTATATCCAGTCATAGCATCTGCTAGTTTAATCGGCGTATACGACCACAAAAGTCATCTACAGGCTTCCCTCAATTTTCGAAGCTGCCGAATCAAAGTCGGCGCCTTAGTTCAGCTCGTTTGACTAATCTACGATAGTTGCGCAAGAAATTAGACAGTTATCGCTAGCTATCGGTGAGAAGGAGACAATAACGAAGCGCCAGTCTCCAAAAGCGAAATATTTCCGTTCACGTCCCACGCTAACACCAACATGCTCATCGCACGCAGCCCAACAACTTCATCATGGATCAATCCAGCTACGGCCACGGCGTCACCAATCGCAACAGCCCGGCCCACCCGCAACCCGCTCACCACACGTCCGTAGTTCCCATAGATATAGTTCCCGTAACCTCGTCCACCCACTCGGCTTCCTCCTCCGATGACTCCTCCCCCGACTCGGACCAATGCCTCTACTACGAGATCTCCAAAATAATCCAAGACGACTCCCCCCACGCCTCCTCCCAAAACGAGCCCAACTCCCTCCTCCAGCGCCTCAAACCCCAGGTGAGGACGAAGCCGTTCGCGGAGCGTAGCGACGAGCTGGGAATACGACAATTACGTTCGCTACGTTTTTGCTGCTCGCTTCGCTCGCCGCTTGTAACTCCAGTCTCAACGTCGGCGTCGCTTTCTTCGCTACTCCTTTCTAACACGCTCGCGCTCGCTTCGCTCTCCGCAGCTCCACTCCATAAAATTCACCAACTACTTCACAGAAACCATAACAATAAAACAGCTCCAAACAAAAACAATCAGATCCCCACAAACCGACCGCCCCACCCCCCTCCCCTGCTGGCAAACGATCCTAAAAGGTGAGGACGAGAAGCCCAGCGAGGAGCGAAGCGACGAGGACGTGGAGAGAGAGCTACGAGGACTCGCTTCCTCGCATGTGTCGCTCTCGCTCCTCACATTAAGTACATTCTAAACTAACTCCCCCCATTCCCTCCTTGGCTCGCTTCGCTCGCCTCGCAGACCACCGCCTAATGCCCTCCCCCCACTGCGAAAAAGACGGTACAATAGAAGTCGAAATCCTCGTCTCCCAATTTGACCCCCGTTTCTACGATAAAACCAGCGACAAATCTCTCAGAATATACCTAAACCAAACCAGCCCCCTCTGGAAAGAATGGGAACTCCGCGACATTGAATTCGTAGGCCGTACCGAACAGATACATCGAACTCGGAGACAATCACGGAAACAGAATTCAACGAATTCAGCGTGGCCTCCTGTTGGGAGTGCTGGGAGTTCTTTGAGGAATAAATTGAGTAGTCCTAGTCCACGTGATTATAGTAATAATGAGAATGAGGAGGTTGGAGATGTTTGGAGGGGGGGGAATTTACCTGGGGCTGTGTTGGATAAATTGGCGAGGAAGATTAGCGATCAGATGGCGATGTTGAGGGGGAGGGATAGGTTGATGAGGAGTCAGGGGGCGGCGTTTTTGGAGGTGGCGGATGTGGAGGGAGAGGTTAGGAGTATTAAGGAGGAGATTAAGGAGGAGGGAGGGAGGGAGAGGAGGAGGACGGTTGGAGGAGGAGGTGGGAGGGAGAAGCGATGAAAGTATAGAATTACAAAGAATGTTGAAAAATCCAAATTTTGATTTTGACTTCTTCGAAGGCGAGTCCTGGGTAGCTCGTGATCAATTCGGCGAGCCTTTCGCTGTTACCGCTTCTTTCGAGACAGATGCTGAAATTCCTCACACATTTCATAGTTTGTTTGTGATCCTTCCCTAACTGTGCCTCGTATCCCTCGAGCGCTCTCTGATACATTTCCTCAGCTTCCCCATAGTCCTCCATTTTCTTGTAAACAATCGCGATATTCATCACGGTGCTGAGCGTGTCCGGATGATTCGTCTCCACCGTCCTCTCCTTCCCCTCTAAAGCTCTCTCGTAATACTCCATCGCCTTCTCGTAATTCTCAATCACCTGATAAACTACTCCCAAATTATTCAATGACATCAACGTATCCTTGTGATCTTCTCCAAATACCTTCATCCTCCCCGCCAAACACCTCTCGTGAACTTCCTTCGACTCCTCATACTGACCATTCTTCCTCAGCTCTTCACCAAGTTAGCTGAGCGTCTCCAAAGTAACATTATTCTCCTCTCCGAACGCCCTCTCCATCCTCTTCACCAAATCTCTTAACTTCTCGATTTTCTACACATAACTCATTGCAGTGTTTGCGATCAAACTATGCGTCACATCGAGCGCATTCTCACAATCGCGCCCTAGCTGCTCCTCGTACCCCTCCTTCGCTCGCTTATAATATCGCTCCACATCATCATGTTCCTCAACCCAATTACATGCATTTCCCAGAGCCGCACAAGCGACTAAAATCTCCAGCTTCCTCGGATCATTCTTCTTCATCTTCTGCTTCTTCTTTCCTCGTAATTTCTTCTTCTCCACGGGCGGCATCCCCAAAACCAACACCTCCAAAATCCACCGCCACCAAAAGCGACGAATCTTCAAAGAACTCCGGACTGCACAGCTTCGCTAATGCCCTGAGCTTCACCAATTCCTCCGACTTCGTGATCGTCAGCACCTGTCGCTCCAGCGGGAGATCGGGGCCTACGTCTTTAGCGTTTCCGATCTCCAATACGTGAAAAACTTCCTTCCACCTCAAGTATGTCACTTCGTTCCCTACGAACAACTTCTGAAAGTACTCGTTAAACCACTCCCCGTTCGCGAGCTCGGTCAAGTTCTTCAGCGAAGTCGGCCACCACCCGTGCTCGCCAATCGAGCTCTGCCACTTGCCCAAGGTAAACCCCGCAATCTTCTTCCTGCAGAGCGGACAAGGTTCCTTCAAATTCATCAACTCCTCCGTACACTCCGTGCACGTTGCCGAATGCCCGCACGGTCTCAACTTTGCGTTAATGACGTTGTCGAGGCAGATAATATACTTATCCTCGTCGTCCTCCTCTTCCTCGAAAGAACCCTTGAGAGGAACGGGAGGCGCGGGAGGGACGAACGCTGAGATTCTCTTCTCCGGAGCACGCAGATCTTCTTGTGCCACCTTCAGTGGTCTGTTTGGTGCTCCTTGGAGTAGTGCTGAGTCTCCTTGCAACGGGAGCAGGTCTTCGTGGGCGAGACTTTGCAGCCAGGAAAGGCACAGTAAGGAGCGGGTTTGGCCGCGGCCGCAGGTTCGGACGGAGATTGACAAGATTTCATTTATGGGGACGTTTGGTGAGTTTTGAGGGTGTTGAGGGGGGACTAGTGGAGTAGGAGTGTATGTGGAACGAGTAACAGACTTTGGAGTTGCGTGTGGGATGTGAAATTGACGAAGCTGAAAATTGAGTGAAGTAAAACTGAGAAAGTTTAGCAGTTAATTTCTCGAAACCTACATACCACGATGTCCAAGTCTGTAGTCTCAGAGTCTAATGATAGCCATGAGAGCGGATAAATGATTGGGAAGAGGGGATCAAAAGACGAGGGGAACGAGGATGAGGAGGGGAGTCCCGAAGTCCCGCCGGCGGAGAGTTTGTCGACTTTGACGACTGTTCCCACTGTCCCTGCGCTGGTCGGCGACTTTTTACATGCAATCTAATTCAATATACTTTTTGTACCCTTCGTCCACGAGCAAATACTGATGGCGCTCCGCGTTTTGAACAAAGAGTGGAACGGCGTGGCGGACGCAATCATTGGCGAGGGCGTGAAGAGCGGCGCGATGATTGTTTGCGGCAGTAAAATCATACAGTGGCCAACTGGAGCTAAAAAGGAGAGGCATAAGGCTGTAAGGCGGGTGGTTTTCCTTCTAAATATTACGAAGGTCGGAATGAGCGCCTGCGCCTTCGCTGTCAATCTCATTGTTGTTGAGATATCCCAGATGGCGTTGTGAGCATCGTTAGATCTGCCTTCGCTTACTGCCGCAGTTTGACTGCCGTGTCTTTCCCAATAACGTTAACATCAATTGGTGAATTCACCTTCAGTTTTTGCTCCAGTCTAGAAAACGTCCATCTCCTCCACACAAACCTTCAAGAATTAGGTGGAGCGCTGCATTCGCATATTGCCCAGAACTAAAATCAATGACGATCCCGGACTCACTTCAAACGCTCGGTTACTGGGTCTTCAACGAATACTCCAAGTCTATCCCCTCCAACTTCAGCACCAACAACAACAACGCGGTAGTCGCCCACCTCCGCTCCCTACAAAACTAATCGATTTTTAAGTTTCTTTTTGTTTTATTAAAGAACAGTTTTCTTTATCATTTACGAGATTGCTCAGTTTCAATTAGGGACCTGTAGCGTGTGGCTTCTTCGATCATTGTTTCTATTGTTCTGTCTTTTCTGTCGGCGTCGTCTGGGACTTCCATCTGAAGAAGAGAGCGTTCAACGACGAGCATAGCGAGTCGTGTTAGTAGCGAAGAAAGCGACGCCGACGTTGAGTCTGGAGTCTCGTCGCGGCGAGCGAAGCGAGCAGCAAGCGTAGCGGGTAGCGACGCTGACGTTGAGACTGTCACTACGCTGCGTCACTTCGCCGTACAACGAACGGAGTAACACATTCCCAGCTCGAAAGTGACAACACAGTGACGACGTTCGCTAGCGTACATTATCGTTTTCGTTCTCGTTCTCGTTCTCGTTCTCGCTCGCCTCACCTTATCTCCCCCCCCCAACTGCCCCTTCCAAGGTCCCCACCCTTCAATCTCCTCATAAACGTCATCATTACTCTCAAAATCTCCCCCCTTCCTCGGCAAAACATGCACATGCACGTGCGGCACACTCTGGCGACGTGCGTAGCGAGTCGCACGAAGATTGGTGTTAACAAGTTGGAATATCGTAGCGTAGATAGAAGCCTGCGCGTTTGGAACTAAATCTATCAGCGCAGACGAATTGCAAACGTATTTGGAGCATTCACAGCGAGGAGATGAGCGACGGCGTGACTTCGTACCTGCCCCGCCGACTTCCCATCTTGCACCGCAACGTTACTTCCTGTTGCGGAATGAGTTGATTCTATCATTGATTGGACGGTGCGGACAGTTGACCAGAGGTCGAGGTATTCGGCTTCGGATAGATCTTGCATGCGGAGGACGCCAGAGCGCTTCGGGCAGATTAGAACGTGGCCGGGGACGATGGGACGGAGGTTTACGAAGGCGGTGGAGAGGGTGGTGGAGTGGAAGACCGTCTCGGAGGGAATGGTGAAGGGGCCGAATTGGAAGGGGGAGGGGGGCGCGGAATCGGAGGACATTTTTGGGGAGGTTGAAAGACGGGAGGGAGCGATCCGGAGGATACGAGGAAGGATTGGGGGGAATATGGTGAAGGACGACGTGAAAAGTAGTGGGAGATGGAGGAGGACAAGGGCTAGGCGTGCAAATGCGCGCGGAGAGGCGATAATCTTGGCGTTTGGGTGCGAGATAGTGCTGCTGGAAATTCAAAGCAGATTTGGGTGTAAAACAAATGAGTGAGATTTGGGTTTTGGGTCGTCAATAAATGTCGGCGCCGACATCTCGACCGAAGTCGAAGAAACGAGGCTCCGCGAGAGCCATGAGGAGCGAAATGACGAGTAATTTAGAGAACGCGATTTTTATGCCACTTACTTCTAACACGACAATGCTCGTCGCTTCGCTCGTCGCAGTTCGCCGGCTCCAAGGCCGCGGCTCACATAGAACTGCGGGTGCCCGGCGTGCGCATCGCCTCGATTTCATGAACATCACGTTGACTTTGACGGCGCCATCTCCGCCGGCGACGACGAAGCCGAAATAATTCTGAACGACAAAGTCGTTCGCCGTCGTTGAACGTCGCCGGCATCGTCGGGGATGGCGCGGGGTCGTCGTCGCCGGCGGAGATGTCGTGGATTGCGTCGCCGAAGTCATATAAAATCCGTGCATGGAAGCCTTAAACATTTTACTCTACTAATTACAACATTTATTCTACATATTTAGCTTTGGTACGCATCTCTTCATTTCTCGTTTGAATTCCTCCACATCAATATAATTTCCTTTCTTAACGCCTTCCGGCGCGACCTTATTGTTCTTCTTCGGATTTATAAGACGGTCGATAAGGTTCTTGCAACGACCGCCCTGTGCATCCTCGTTGGAGTGCCATCTCGTTCGCAAATGAACGATCATGATGTCGACCGACATGGCTGCTCGACATTTGTTGGTGTCGCTTGACGATCTTCTTGAAGCCACCCACCCCCTCCTCGTCCTCTTCAAAGGTGCGCTACTCCCCCAACCCTTGCCACCGACTGCATTCACTTGAACCTTACTGTCAGCCAACTCGAACTTCCTAGACGGCTCCGACCCTTTCTTCTCCTCGAACAACGGCTCCACTATTTAAATTACTTTTTCCCTAAATTCCCCTAAAGTATGTTAGTGAGTTGACCACTATATCGTTGACTACGTTGTGGTCAATAATTGTAAAATAATTATTTAATGCAGTAAATAATCACCGAAATATAATATTTTAACATCAACAGAACGATATAATAAATCTGTTAGGGTTAAGGGCGGGAATATGAGAACATCATCTAACCCTAATAGTGTTTGTAGGCACACATCAAAGTTCGCTAAGTAATCTGATTGCTGGCGTAAGAAAAGAAAGAGGTTTTAAGAGCTGGACTTATTCGGTGCTAGAGGGCGGTACAGGCAAGCCCACTAAGTTGACACCGTTTTAAGGTCAAAAAATTGGTGTTTTATGTTTTTCAAACTGCGCCAAAGCCTCAACCCCCCCTGCCTCCTCCTCCCGCTTAATTTTCTTCAAGATCTCCGCTCTTCGACCAGCGTCAATCTCCAAGCTCTTGTCAAAATTCTTACTCATACTGATCAACGACTTCGCGTAATTTTTCGCCAGTCGGTTCATAATGAAAGTTGGAACACTTCCAGCTACACGTTCCTTCACTCTCTATGTTTAAAGCCAGGGCCCTCCACATGCGCAACTTTGCCGGTTACTTGCGGATCGCCTGACGGAATCACTTTAAGGTCGGAACTGCTCTCAATAGCCACGATGGTCGTCGACCTTCTCGTCCTGTCTGAACTCGTCGATCGCATCTCGACCGATATTAAGCTGACCTGGAACTTTCTTGTCGACGACCACCCTTGCCTTCTTCCTCAGCTCGAGTCTTGCTGGATTTCCTTGCTCCCTACTAACCCGCATCCTCTCGTTGTTGCAGAAGCCCATCGCCCAAGCCGCGCGACCTCATCCGATTAGTAGTCAACGACGCCCACCGCCTTCCCCGTCGCAACGCACCTCTCCCCCTTCTCCGGCGGAAAGTAGTTCATCGAAATCTCAACCTCCTCACTAGTCGACTCCAGCACCTTCCACCCCCCCCTCCAAAGATCTCCTCACAACTCTTGAAACCCGCCTTCTAGTCTTCCATCAACGACTTCCCCCTCCACTCTATCATTTTTCCCGCAAGAGTAGCCACCCGTTTCCCTATCCACCTCCTTTCCATTGCGCCTGAACTTCTCCTGAAGCTTGTTGGGCCACGCTAACTCCTGCTTAGCAACAAGGTAGTGTACTGCAGACCTCTCGTGCCGTCAAGGTTGTTCCATACTTCAAGAATGGAAAATAGTGACTTCTGTGATTTTCTCGGAATCCCGTGTAGCGAGATCTACAAAAATAAACAAAACTGAAATTCGTTTTTGATGATTTAAATGTATGGTTTTGTTTTAACGTTTCTTCGTAGATGTTGCCTAACAGAATATAAAATTTTGTAAGTGGTGTGAATCGGGAACTAAAGACGGGAGAGAGTGGTGTTGATGGTAGGAGAGGTAGTTTTCGCATAGAACGGGGGTGATTTTTCGCGTAGTATGCTTTTGTATAGAGTGTGCGTGTGTGTTGTTTTGGGTCGTTGGCCCCGGGTTTTTTTGAGGCGCGGGGGTGGTTTTTCTTTTTTCTTTTCTATTTTTATGTATGTGTGTGAAGTGGTGTCTTCTAGTTCCGTGTAAAGTTCTTTTCTGTTGACGAGTGCTGCGACGGGGGGGGGGGGAGCCGAGGACGAAGTCCGAGGAGCGAAGTGACGAGTTAGTATAGATGTTCAATCGTTAATGCGAGGAGTGAGAGCGACGCATCCTCGTCGCTTCGTTCCTCGTTGACGTCGTACCTAGCTTGTGTGTGATGACTATTTGGAGGTGAATTTGTGTGGGTGTGGAGTAGGAGGGGACTACTACTATTTCGAGGAGAGTCTCGGGCCGACGGTAATCAAAGCCTGTGACGAGCGTAGCGTAGGGAGGAGCGGCAAGCGAGCCGAGGAGCGAAGCGACGGGTTAGTATAAAATGCACATAGTATTATTACGAGCGGCGAGCGAAGCGAGCCGATTAACGCATTCCCAGCGAGGAGCGAAGCGAACCCAATGAGTTGAACGAAGTACAAATCCTCGTCGCTTCGCAGCTTCTTACCTGGAACTACTATCCAGGACCTTGGACCACGTCGTCAGGAAGGAAGGGGAGGAGGAGAGGGAGGGCGAGGAGGAGACGGGCGAAGCCGTGGAGACGGCCGAGGGAAAGGTTCCGAAGGTTCCTGCGACAAGCGTAGCGAGGAGCGGAGGAGCGAAGCGACGACGAGTTAGAATTGGGTTGGGTTGGGTTAAAGGCGGCTTTATGCATTTAGACTAAAGCGACTAGCGCAAATAAATAACGATCGTAATTATCGTAATCCCAGCTCGTCGCTTCGCTCCTCGCTGCTTCTTACCTAGTTCCTCGTTCTCGTCGTCGCGGTCGCTGTCCCCTCCAATACTATATCTATCTTCGTCGTGCTCGTACGAGTCGCCTCTCATTTGGTTGAATAGGCGTTCCTGTTCTTGAGAGTAGGCTGAGACCTGGGGGCGCGAAGCGAAGCGAGCGTTAGAGAGGTGGGGTGGGGGGGGGGGGAGTGTTGTGTTAGATGTTGTGTCGTTTCGCGAGCGATTTTGCCTCACCTCAGCATTCCTGCCCAAAGCCTGCCTCATCTTCTCGTTGTCGCTCTCGAGCCTCGTAATGGCCTCCTCGATGCTCGCCACGAAGAGCTTCTTGCGGTCCCTCGTCATCTTGGCGTGCATGCGGTTGCGCTCCTTTCTGAGCTTCTCGAGCTGTGCGGAGGGGTGGAGGAGCGGAGGAGCGAAGCGACGACGAGTTAGAATTGCGTTGTGAATTTGCTTGCGTCGCGTTTCGCAGCTCGTCGTATCGCTCCTCGCACCCCCCCCCGCCTCACCTCGTCCTCGCTCAAAGGCTTCTCCATCCTGCTGACGGGGCACAGGTACGTTCCGTTCTTCCAGTTGATGTTGGGCCGTTTCATCTCGGCGGCAAGTTTTTCGAGGGCGAGGTTGAGGCTCTTGTTCTTGGCGGCGCTTCCGTTGCCGTAGGCGAGTTCGTGGTCCTGTTGTGTGTGTTGGCGGGAATTTTGAGTTAGTCAAAAATTCGTTCGTTTTCACATCGTTCTCATGAAACCCCTCCCACCCACCCACCACGCCCCCTCAAGCGCTCGCTTCTTACCTCCTCATCGAAGTCGCACTCCCCGCTCAACGAAACAATCCTCTTCCTCTTCCTCATTCCATATTCGCAAGTCAAATCATCCAGATCATCATCCGGAATGACCGTCGCCGCAGTCGTGACCAGGACGTCCGCCAAGCTCGCGCTCAGCTCGAACCCGGCGGGCGGGGTAACGGGGAGCGGGTGCGCGCTATTACTACTACTTCTGAAACTGAAAAGGTGGAGGGTGACATCACGTTCAAGTTAGAGACAGTAGAGTGAAAAGGGGGGGAGGGTGACACACGTTTAAGAGAGACGGTAGAGGGAAAATGTTAATAAAATAGTTCAAACGTCGTCGATAGCGTGCGGGAGTTTTTTCAGCCCGAGCTAAAGGGGTTGTGATTGCCTCATTAAAAAAGTCCAAGCGAAAAATACTTCATTCTCGACCCCCACCCAAAATATGGAACGTCGCAGATCAAAACGTTGAAGTACCTCAAAAAGTCCATTCTTCTCACCTTTTTTCGCTCAACCCTTCACTATTTACGCTATCTTCTTCTTCCAACGACCCTCCATTCTCCTTCCCCACCAGCTTATTAATATTCAACAGACACGCCGCCGTCGCACAGTCCTGCAGGGCCGCCCGGAGAAACATACTCTCGTCCTTCAATGATTTTATTTTGAGCTGGAGACCTTTTAGTTGCTCTTTTTTACGCATGCGGGTTTTTCTGGCGTGTTCTCGGTTGCGTTCGCGGCTGAGGGGGGGGCAGTGGGGGGGCAAGGGGGGGTGAGGAAAGGTGATATTTGGATTTTAGGAGTAATCGGAGAGCAGCCGGTTCGCGTCGCGGGGCAACCGACTCAAAATGTGAGCGAAAAATGGGCGCGGGGGAGTGTTTGGAAGAAAACTTGGGGTTGCATAAGGGGGGTATATACATATATATAAGTTCGAAGGGGTCAACGCAGCGAGAATGTGGTTTAAAACACACTCAAAGGTGGTCGGCGGGGAAACCTCTGCATTCTCGGAGTCTGCTCCCCATTTCTCGTCCCACAAGTGGACTCACCTCCTCTGAACCCGTTCAACCGCCACTGGTCCGTTAGACATCGCCGCAGGTTCAGGGCTGGAGACGGAAGAGGCGCGCTTTCGCATGGTAGGGGAGAAAAGGACGGAGGGGCACCCGCTTGTTGATTGTCAAATTTTGAGAGGGAGTTTGGGGGGCTGGGGGGCACGCAGGTGGGATATGAAGGTGGAAGAGGCAGTGAATACGTATTGGTAGGTCGCTCTGTTGTTTGGGGGAGCGAAAGGTGTACGAGGTGTGGTTATAATGGATCCAAAGTTTTCAGGCAGCATTTTTAGTAGGCAGAATACCCTTAGGATTTCTCGATTTCCGGGGGATTGGGGCGACGAGATGATTGTATAAGCGATTTTGTGCCCGTTTGGAGTATTTTCGGGGGCAGTAGGGGTGTAGAAAAGTCAATATCGGGTGGCATTCAATTTTTTAGGGTTCAACCTGACAATCCACGTCATCGTGGCTGTTGACGATCGTGATGTCAATCCGTCTTCAAATGAAAAATAGTTTTTAGTTCTAAATTACTAAGGGTTGATGGGGAGGGGGGGGGGGGGGGGTTTCGGGTGCGTTCGTTCTCAGATGTGTTCGTGGAGAGTTTTCGCAAAGCCCGACGGATCTCGCATGGGGTAG
>BLQM01000024.1:37396-48111 GCA_012489335.1 Triparma laevis f. inornata
CAAAATCTCCAAGATCTCCCCCCACACAAATTCCGCCCTCACCCGCTTCTGCCTCTCCACCCCCCCTACATCCGTCCTATCCTGCCCCAAAGGCCACGTCGCCTTAACCTCCTTACTGAACAGCAACGAGAACCTTAAACTCGACTTCGAAAACTACCGCTCCGCTTTATCCCCTCGCAGTTCCTTCTCCCCCCCTCCCTCCGCCACGAGCAGCAGGGAGGGAGACGATAGTGGCGTTCCGGAGGGTTTGAAAGACTTCACCCCCTTCGCAGCCAACTGCCTTGCAGACACGTTCAAGGGTTCATGGGAGGGAGGCTTCGGAGAAGAGGAAGTAACAGCAGTCAAGAACGCGATGAGGGTCTGGTGAGTAGCTGCGAGGAGCGAAGCGACGAGCTGAGATTACGATATTTACGTTCGTAATACGTCTGCGTTAGTAGCTTCAAACGCAGCAGCAGCAACATAACTATCATCGCCATGCATCTAACAAATGTTCGCCAACTTTCACGCGACTCACTACGCTCATCGCAGGTTTAGGGCCGCTGTCGTCACCCAGTGAGCGGGTGAGAGGGCCGAGAGGGACGCTATGAGGGGGGGGGAGCTAATTAGTTTTTAACTTATTATTTAATTTTTAAGTTAGAATTGTTGGGGTTTTGTTTTACTTTACTATTCTTCGTTCTCGTTCAAACACGGGTAGCTTGAGATCAATTGTGTGAGTCTTTCGCTGTTACCGTTAAACTTAAGACATAGTGCGAAGGGCTCAGCACAATTCTTCGTCCTCTTATGATCTTTCCCAAACTGCTCATATCCCTCGAGCGCTCTCTCATAAAGCTCCTCCGCTTTTCCGTAATCCTCAAACCCATTATCATAAACAATAGCAATATTAAACACTCTGTCAAGCGTACTCGGATACTTCTTCCCCAACATCCTCTCCAACCCTTTCAAAGCTCTCTCGAAATACTCCATTGTCTTCTTGTAATTCCTTAACTTCCCATAAACTACTCCCAAATTATTCAACGATCCCAACATATCCTTGTGATCTTCCCCTAGCACATTTGTCCTCCCCGCCAAACACCTCTCGTGAACTCTAATCGCCTCCTCATACTCTCTACTCTCATCCAGCTTATTGCCAAGTTGGTTGAGTGTGTCCAAAGTTACAACATTCTCCTCTCCCAACGCCCTCTCGCACCTCTTCAAAGAATATCTTAACTTCTCAATTATCCTTCCATCATCATCAGTGGCCATGATCAAACCGCTCGTCACTCCGAGCGCCATCTCACTATCACGCCCTAGCTGCTCCTCGTACCCCTCCTTCGCTCGCTTATAATATCGCCTCGCATCATCAAAATCCCCAACAAATCCACACGTCCTCCCCAAAGCATGACAAGTGTCCAAAACCTCCAGCTTTCTCGGATCGTTCTTCTTCCTCTGCTGCTTCTTCTTCTTTCCTCGAATTTTCTTCTCCGCCACGGGCGGCATTGCCAACTCCAAAACCTCAAGGATCCTCCTCCACGCCACCACCAAAAGCGACGGATCGTCAAAGAACTCCTTACTGCAGAGCTTCGCCAGCGCCCTGAGCTTCAACAAATCTTCCGACCTCGTAATCACCAGCACCTGCGTCTCCAAATTCACCCTCACATTATGATGGACTCCCCTCCCCCCAACAATCTCAAGCACGTAAAAAAATTCCATCTCAAATACGGCTCCTCGTTCCCGTTGAACTGCTTCTGGAAGTACTCGTTGAAGCCCTCCCCACTTGCGAGCTGCCTCGGGTTCTTATACGACGTCGGTCACAGCCCGCGCGCGCCAAGGCTCTCACAATAAACGCCAATGTCAAACCCAACGATCGGTTTACGACAAATCGGGCAAGGTTGAGATCGCGTCATGGGCTCCTGCGTGCAGTACCTGCAAATCATGGAGTGGCCGTAGGGACGCATCTGGGCGCCGGGGACATTCACTAGGCAGATAACACACAAATCTTCGTATTCATCCTCCTCTTTGCCTTTCAGAGGAGGGGGTGGCGCGGGAGGAATGGGAGCCGAGATTTTCTTTTGAGGAGCGACGCAGAATTTCTTGTGGAGAGGCCAGTGCTACTTCTGGTGCTTCGCGGCGCAGTAGTGGGTTTTGAGGCAACCGCAGCACTTGAGCGGAGCGGGCTCGGTACAGGTAGGATAACCACAGGACGGAGCTGGTTTGGCCGTGGCCGCGGGTTTGGACGGAGATTGGCTAGATTTCATTTTGGGGGCATTTGGTGTATATTGAGGGGGTTGAGGGGAGACTAATATATTATGAGTGCATGTGGAGAGGGTGGTAGACTTTGGGGTTGCGTGTGGGACGGTGAAATCGACGAAACTTAATCTGAGGGAAGAAAATCCGAGAAAGTTTAGCAGTCAATTTCTCAATACTTACGAGCAACGATGTCCAAGTCTTTAGCCTCCGAGTCTAATGATGTCCACAAAAGCCGATAAATGATTGGAAAGAAGGGAGCAGAGGACGAGGGGAACGAGAATGAGGAGGGGATTCTCGAAGTCCCACAGGCGGAGGGTTTGCCGATTTCAACAGTGGTTTCCACTGTCCCTGCGACGACGGATCAGTTCATGTTTACACCTGCGTTCATGAGACACTTCGTCGAATTCTTTACGGGGGATACGTTGATGAGGCTGAGGTTGTCGACGAAGGGGTGGAAGGCCGCGGTGGATGCGTTCATCGACGAGGGCGTGAAGAGCGGCGAGTTTATTGTTCACGATGGGAAGGGTGTAGATTGGAATGAAGTTAGAGTGGTGATGCGTAAGCTCGCAACGCGGGTGGTCTTCCCTCTGAATATTACTCCGGTAGGAAATTATGCGTGTTGGTCTGCCGTCAATCTCATCGTTGTTGATATCCCCGAGGGCATTGAGAGCATCGGCGCTGTTGCCTTCGCTGACTGCACTAGTTTGACTACAGTTTCTTTCCCGAGGACGTTTAACTATATTGGCCAATCCGCCCTCCAACGTTGCACCAGCCTAGACAACGTCGATCTCCTCCACACAAATCTTCAAGAATTGGGTGCACAAGCCTTCTACGAGTGCTCAGAACTAAAATCGATGAAGATCCCGGACTCGCTTCAAATGTTTGGCGACTGGGTCTTCGACCAATGCTCCAAGCTAGTTCCGTCCAGCATTGACATTAGCTCCTTCAACCAAAAAGCCTCCGAAGTTGTCGCCCACCTCCGCTCCAAACAATCCTAAAAAACACTTGATTTTGAAATAAAGCACGTAACGTTCGTACTTTTCTTATTATTATCCCCCCCCTCATAAATCTCCCATCTCCGCTCCCAACAAAATAATCCCTGAATCTCCACAATTAAAAACCGAGTCAAGAAAAAGTCATCTAGTTAGGTTACAAATATTACAGTATATTCTCATTGATTTATATTTTCAGTTGAAACGCTTCGACGCTTTCTTCTTGCCACCCCCGCCAAAGGCGATGTGGTCCATGCTCGCGTCCAAGTTGTTCATGGCATCCTCGACGCTCCCTCCAGTATACTTCATCTCAGTCGCGTCAGCGGTCAATTTCTTGGTATAGTACCTGCTCACGTGTTCATCATTGAGTTCCTCTGGCCCCTTGATAAACTTCGAACCCTGCGACGAGCGGCGAGCGTAATGACGAATTAGTTTAGAATGTTCTTACTAATGTGAGGAGCGCATATTTGTGTTTATTGCTAGCTCGTCGCTTCGCTCCTCGCTCTGGCTTCGTCCTCGCAGTTCCTCACCTCGTAGTGACCCCAACCGTGCACCCCCTTGACCATCCTCCTTTTCCCGTACGCAACCTTCAACGTCGGGTCCAACCCGGTGTACACGCCCTTGATTCTCTGCGGCCACCAGTCCTGGCCTTCTATTCTGGCCTTCTCCGCCGCGTCCTTGGCCTTCTGCACCCTGATGATCTCGTGGAACTGCCGTATCCTCGCCCTAGCATACCTCTGCCTGTACTTCCTCTGAAGCAGCCTGGCCGCGGCGTCTACGTTGTGGTGCCTCCTCAGCCGGTCCCTCCTGGCGATGTCCTCGGGGTGGTCGACATGGGTCTTGTACCACTCCCTTCTGTGAAGCTGCAGGAGCGTCTGTTTGATGTGCATGGACTGAACCATTCCTAGATAATTGTAATCCTCCCATTCAAACGTTAAGAGCAGCTTCCCGTCGACCTGGTACTTCCTGACCTGGTCCACGTACCCGTACTTCTTGAAGCCCATTCGCCTGAAGAAGTATGCCACCTGCGACGAGTGTAGCGAGTCGCATGAAGATTGGTGTTAACGAGTTAAAAATACGTGACGATGAAAGCGGCTTGAGCGTTTAGACTAAAGCTACTAGCGTAGACGAATTTACGACCGTAATTATCGCATTCCCAGCTCGTCGCTTTGCTCCTCGCTGCTTCTCACCTCGTTCACGGGCCACTCACGGACGTCTGTCGGGTCCCAGTTCTCCTTTCCGAGCATGCGCGGCTGTTGGTTGGGGTTGAGGAGGGTTAATAAAATGTGTGTGTGGTCGTCTATTATTCGTTTTCTATTCGTTTCTCACCTTACGCCACATACTGTGCCCCGTTACCGTATTCCTGTAATAGTGCTTCCCCGTGATGGGATCGTAACAGTACTTGAAAAACGCCCTCACCAAGACCCTCATGAACTGCTTGGCCTTCATGGTCCTGAAGGCGAACTGGATTCGTAGAGCGGCCAAATCCTCGGTGGAGACGATCTTGCAATCGTTCGAGTACAGGTTTTTAGGCTTGACCCATTGAACGTGTATGGCCAAGAAGCTCTTTATCCTGCGACGAGCGAAGCGAGTCGCATGAAGATTGGTGTGAACGAGTTAGAATTGGGTGGGGGTGTTGACGGCTTGTGGGTTTAGACTTAAGCTACCAGCGCAGACGAATTATGACCGTAATTGTCTCATGACCACTTCGTTGCTTTGCTCCTCGCGACTTCGTACCTCTCCTTGATCTTGAAGCCTATCTTGTTGTTGTTGTTCTGGAAGGAGTCGACGCTGCAGTGAAAGTGTTAGAGTGTTGTTTGTTGAGTAGGGCCTCGCTCGTCTGAAGCTATCAGCGCAGCAAACTGCGGCCGAAAATAACTTGTTCTCAGCTCGTCGCTTCGCTCCTCGCTGGGCTTCGTCCTCCTTCCCCCTCGTCTCACCTGTTGTTATTCGTGCTCACGATGGCGGTAGACCTCTCCTCCTCCTCGTCCTCGACCTCAATTCCAGTGTAATAGTAGTAGAAGTGACCGCTCGTCCTGTCGTAGATCTTCTCGTACTGCTCCTTGATCTTCTGCACGACCAGTTCATGGGCCAGTTTGACCAAATACATGTTTTGAATCTTAAAAGCGGCGTCGTCGTAGGTCATGAAAGGCTTCAACTCCAAACTCCTCAAACAGTAAGGTTTACGCCATTGGACACTCTCCGTCCTGGTGTTGTAGTAGTAGTGCTGCCTCTCGGACGGGCTGTAGAACCTGTCGAACGTGTCTCTGCACGTTTTGATGAGCAGCTTGCGGCACACCACGAAGCGGATAAAGCTCTGAATGACCTGGCCTGACGTGTTCAAATCATATGTGGAGATGACGGTTCGTATGTGGTTCCGCCGTTTGGCGTAGTGGTGTACTTCGGCGTCGCAATCTAACAAGGTCAAGTTCACATGCGAGTAAGATGTTTATATTTAGAAGAACGCGTTGGAAAAATTCCCCTCAGTTTCATCCTCTCAAAGCTAATACCAACGAGTATTAACGAACAAATTCTTAACAGCTCGTCGCTTCGCTCCTCGCCTACACTCACCTTCACACAAAAAATCACCACCAGTGGCGCAAGCAGGACAAAATATCACAGCCACCTTGTCCTCCTGCTGACAGTACGTGCACGTTATCCCGAAATTGTACTCAACCGTTGCCACCCTCAATTCCACCCCCAACCCGCTCGCCTGTATTTTCTTCCTCCCTACGTTGGAAATTTTTTCTATTGCTAATTCTTGTTTTTTGCCGCCTTTCTTCTCGGCTTTGGCGGCCTCTTTGCTCGCCTGAGAGTACTTCAGCTTCTTGATGTTGTTCCATAGCTTCTTCTTGTGGGCCTGCGACAAGCGGTAATGAGGAGCGTGAACAATATTAGTTGACGGGGTTAGGATTGCGTAGCGGTGATAGTGATGTCGACGTCTAGACTGGAGCTACTAGAGCAGCCGTATTTTAAGCGGAATTACCATATTCCTAGCTCGTCGCTACGCTTCTCGCAGTTTCTCACCTTTTTCGTGATCCCCAGCCTTCCATCTACGTCTGTCTCCTCGAGCTCGTACAGCTCTGTGCCATCTATGCCGTTGCTCTTGAAGTTGGAGGCGTACTGCTTGAATTTTATGTGGGTAATCCAGATGATCACATCCGAGATCTTCCACAAGTACACTTGCTTGCCAAGGAGCTCTTCAGGGAGGTCCGCCATTATTATCTGGGCTGCGTGCTGTGCGTGGGGGGGTTGCTTTGCTTCGAAATATATGAACTTTTCGTTGGGTGACGTTCAAGCTACACCGCTAACCAAGGGGTTATAGCCGGGAAAGTCTGATCCGTAAACACTACCCACTGACCCCAACAACCCCAACGCGTCCCCTCCCAAACAAACCAACCTAGCTCGAATGCCCCAACAGTGTTTCCTTCCCAAAAACTTCCAAAAAACGTCCTACGCCCGTATTTACCCTAACAAGAGCTCACAGTGGGTTAACAGAATACAGCCTTGTGGTTTTTAATGTCGAAGCTGCACTTTGAATCCTGTAAAGTTCACGGCGCTATTGCTATCTGATTTGGGCAAAACAGACAAGGAGTTTTGGAGGAAATAATTCTGCCAAATGGCCACAATACGTCCAGGTGAATACTTGTTAGCGCTGTATCCGGCAATGATGGCCATCAGATCAAATCAAGTTCACTTAAAAGCTATATGGTTGATTAATTGCCCCTTCATGTCTCTTCGTCTTGGGCACACCCTGGTGGCTAGGATTACCAAAACTCTGTCTTTATAACGCGTATCCGTGGAAAACAACTTTCCAATCGTGACATATCTATCGTTTCGTTCCGTATCCGAAATTCTGCTCCTTCAATGCTCCTAGAAGGGCCCGAAAAGGCTCAAAGATTTGCCTTGATATACTGATCGATAAGAGTGTGCCCCTGCTATCATCTCAAATACGAGCCTCAGGTTGCGTACCTACAGCATTTTTATTAGCTAATCCCAATTCCTTCTCTTTCAACCCCCCTCCAACAACACAACAGAAGGTCAACCAAAGGCGCCCAGCAGCAAGTCTCAAGTGCTGCCCATGATCGACCCGATCTCCGACCAACAGCAGCAGCAGCAGTCGGAAGAAAAGGAGGCCTCGGCGATCCAAAATTCAGAGGTGAAGGAGGCAGAGCGGTTGGAGCCGACTGCTCCGCCGGAGCGCAAGCCTTCCCCCACTCTCGCGTCGCCTTCCATTGAACATAAGAGGTTGAGTAAGGTGAGAGAGAGAGAACGTTGCGAGGATCGGAGCGAGTTGGACTCGAACGAAATTGAGAAAAACAACAACGAAATCTAACACAGCTCGCTTCGCTCGCTCGGCCCGCCCACCCCCACAGTTCGACTCCACCACTCTCAGGGCGCAGATGGTCCACGACGATATCTCCACAGACCTCCCCATGCGCCCCGAAGGTCCTCTCCCTACATTCGACCAGCCCAGGGGCGGCGTCATCGTCGAGACCAAGGTCGGCAACGTCCAGTTTGGCATGCCCGCCGAGACCATCAAGGACTGCTTAGGATCAGGCCTGATGGTCCCCCAGTACTTTGTCGTGCCTACCGTGTCCTTCGTCCGGCAATTAGGGCCGAACATTGGTTTGAACGTTGCTGAGTTTGAGTTCCCTGCTTACTGTAACTTCTTCTTCTACAAGAGGAGAGTCACGCTCATCGTGGCGACGGAGGAAGTGAAGGAACGCATCAAGAAGGTGTTCCAGGAGACTCTGTTTGGCCCCGACAGGGTCGACGTGTCTCAGGACTTCAAGGAGGGCACCCTGAAGGATCAGATGCCAGAGATGCAGAAGGAGCTGGACTTCTTCAGGATCTTCATGGGCAAGAAAATGGAGCTTGAGGATCTGCTTGATTTCATAGTTTTTAGTGACGAGGGAGTAGCGAGGTGAGGTTTGGGGGGGCGAGCGAAGAAGCGAGCAGCGAGCCGAGGGCGAAACCCGAGGCAAAGAGCGAAGCCCGAGGCTAGGAGCGAAGCGACGAGGCGAGCTGTGTTAGTGGTTCAGATAGCGAAGACGAGGAGTGGACTCCAAATGGACTCTCCAACGCATTCTTCTAACTCGCCGCTTCTTCGCTCCTCGCAGAATCGAACAGGAGGACAAAGAGACCAAAGAGAAGAAGGAGGTGCTCCTACAGTGGAGATCATCTCGACAAACCGGGGCCGAAGATGATGGGGAATATGTCGTGATACAGGACGATTACAACTGCGGTATAGTGTCGGACAAGGTCACGCTTCCGCCCCCTCCCGCCGCCCCCGAGGTGAACGACCACGTGTTCGAGCCGCCTCTTTTCGGCGTGACCGTCCTCGGCTCAAGTCACGGTTTTGATCCCTCTGGAAAGACTTCCGGATACGTTTTGTGGTTGTCCAAGCGAGGGTACATGGTGGTGAGTGTCTTGCGAAGAGCGAAGCGCGATCGAGGAGGAGCGTAGCGACGAGCTATGATGAGCACTTTATACTAGCGAGGAGCGAAGCGACGAGATTAAGAAGTGTCGCAAATACAACTAGGAGCGACTCCGAATGAGCTCGTCCAAATTGAGCTCGTCCAAATGAGCGAGTCCAAACAAGCTCGTCAAATGAGCGAGTCCAAATGAGCTCGTTCAATTCTTCGCTTCGCTCGCTATAATATACTAACTCGCCGCTTCGCTCCTCTCAGGATCCACCGCCGCATTCTAGCGCCATTCTGGCCCAAAATAACATCCCGCAGTCCCTCATCACCGGGGTTATCATAACACACTGCCACGCAGACCACGACGCAGGAACCTTCCAGAAGATCCTGCAGGAGGGCCGAATCACGCTGATGACTACTCAGACGATCCACGATAGCTTTATAAGGAAGTACGCTGCTTTGAGTGGCCTTGACCCGCAGCTCCTGCGCAAATCCTTCCACTTCCGCCCCGTCAAAATTGGAGAGAACATCAAGATGCGCGGAGGCATCTTCCGCTTCTTCTACAGTCTCCACGCCATTCCCTGCGTCGGCTTCGAGGTCTTCCTCGGAGACAAGAGCATGGTGAGAAATTGCGAGGACGAAACCCAGCGAGGAGCGAAGCGACGAGCTGCTAGTAGCTCCAGTCTAGATCTTGTCGTCACTGTCACAGCTACGCAATTCTAACTCATTTACCATCAATCGCTTCGCTCATCGCAGGTGTTCAGTGCCGACCACATGAACGACCCCCCCAAGATCAAAGAGCTGCATAGCGATGGGGTGATTAATGAGTGGAGGAAAGACCAGCTTTTGAACTTCCCCTGGCACCGCGACATCATTCTGCACGAGGCGGGCATCCCACCCATTCACACGCCCATGGAAACCTTGGCCAATCTTCCCGAGGACGTCAAGCAGAGACTCTACGTCGTGCACGTGAGCGGCAATGCCTTCAAACCCGAATTCGGGCTCAAGCCGGCGCCGGTGGGCGTCGAGAATACTTTAACGCTCGAGGTCGAAGAGCCGGAGAACGCTGCGGCGTTGGAGGTGAGGAACTGCGAGGAGCGAAGCGACGAGGCCGAGCGAAGCGAGGATGTGTAGCAGGACAGACCGATCATATGTGTAGACAAGGATAACAGTGTAGGCTTGCTTTTAAACGCTCGGGTATGTAGCCGAACTGACCGATCATATCATCACCGCGTAATTCTTACTCATCGTCGCTTCGCTCCTCCGCTCCTCAGGTCTTGGATCTAGTGACCAACATCGATCTGTTCTCCTCGCTGACGATCCAGCACGCGCGTGAGATTCTCCAAATCGTGGAGGTCGCCGAGTACAAGGCCGGCGACTACGTCATCAGGAAGGGAGACGAGGGACACACGATGATGATCATCGCTAGCGGGAAGGCAGACGTAAGAATTACTGTTTTAAATAGGGAAGATAGGTTGAACGAGAGGAAGAGCATGAGGAAGGGGTTGACACCTAGGAGTGAGGAGAGCACTCCAAGGGGGATGGAGGGGGAGGAAACTGCTGCGAGTATGTTCGGGCGCGACGTGGAGGGGGCGGAGAACGAGGAAGACGAGGGATACGTTGACGAGGAGATCTCGAGGAGGAAGAGCATGAACGGGAGGGCGATGAATCTGGAAGACTTGAAGGATAAGACCCAGACCACGGTGAAGACGTTCACGACCGGGGACTACTTCGGAGAGCAGGCCTTGGTGGCGCCCGACTGCATCCGCTCGGCGGACATCATCGCGCGAACGGACCTGATCTGCTACGAGTTCAGGAGGCAAGACTTCAACTGGCTGCTCCACGGAACGTCCGTGGTGGCGAAAATAGAGCGCATGATCATGGCCAGGCAGGACAGTGTGTGGGAGCTGCTGAGCATGAACAGTGTTTTAAGGATGCTGACGCCGACGCAGAAGACGCAGCTGGAGCAGAGGTGCGAGCCGAAGTTCTTCGAGGCGGGGGCGGAGGTGTGGGCCGAGGGGGAGAGCGCGCAGTGCGCGGTTTTGATTGATTCGGGCAGTTTCAAGTTCGA
>BLQM01000024.1:61795-71967 GCA_012489335.1 Triparma laevis f. inornata
TGGGGGGGGTGAGACGATTGAAGTTTGGGTTTTCATTTTTTCGTTTTTCATTGTGCTCAGATAATGAAAGAAATATATGTAATTCGACCGAGGCGTGACTTGAACACGCAATCTCCAGAGTCGGAATCTGGCGCCTTATCCATTAGGCCACACGGCCATAACATATATATATTATATATCCTTCTTGTTCTTCATAGCACGCAAAATCTTAATAAAAATACCCCCCCAAACAACTCACCTCTTCTTGATCTTCTTGCACAAACCGAGGATGTGCTTACGCTCCTCCCTCAACAAACGGTCCATGGCGGCGTAGTCACTAACAACGACATTGTTCTCCATGTCGCTCTTGGGGGCGGAGAGGCAGAACTGGATGAGGGCGATCTTGGCATTCTCGAGCTGGGGCGGCGAGCCGAGGGGGGGGGAGGGTGTTGTATTAGAATGAGAATGAATGAATGTTATCGAGGTGAGGGCCGAGGACAAAGTCCGAGGAGCGAAGCGACGAGCTGACAACGCACGATTATTCATTCTAACTCGTCGCTTCGCTCCTCACTTCCTCTCTGGTCTTACCTTGGTGGGACCTCCAGCGGACTTCTTGGCTCCCTTGTCGAAGACAATACCATCAACGAGCTCAGTGTCGTCAATGGTACCTCCAACCTGCTGAACCATCCTGATGTCCCTCAAGTCAACGTTCTTGGCCGTGGCTGAGTCGATGACTCCAAGCACAGAGTCTACGGCGATGGGGGCGAGGATGTCCGAGTTCTGGCTGACGACCTTGGAGGAGAGGCAGGTGTTGACGGCAGAGATGAGGTCCTCGCGACGGGTGAGGTCGACGGGGCGGGAGATACCCTCGAGGATGGTCTCGGCGGCGTTGCAAGCCTTCATGAAGGAGGCGGCGATTTGGGTAGGGTGGATTCCCTTGCTGAGGAGCTGCCCGCAGGCGTCGAGGAGGGCTCCGGCGATGACGCAAACGGAGGTGGTTCCGTCTGGGGGTGGGTGGGTGGGTGGGGGGTGGGGTGTGTTAGAATTAATGATAATGCGTTGTACTTCGCGCTCGCGCTCACCTCCAGCCTCAATATCCTGACTCTTGCTCAACTCAACCAACATCTTCGCCGTCGGGTGCATAACTTGCATCTGGCTCAAAATAGTCGCTCCATCGTTACTGATGAGAACCTCTCCGTCGCCCTTCTGGATCATCTTGTCCATGCCCCTGGGGCCGAGGGAGGTGCGGATGGCGGTTGCGACGGCCTTGGCGGCGACGATGTTGGACATGCGGATGTCCTTGCCCTTGGAGCGCTCATTGAAGGTCTCTCCTGATCGGCCGAAAGTCATGGCTGCGCGAAGCGGAAGGGGGGGAGGTAGGAGCAGGGTTAGAGTTTGAGCGGATAACATTTACGTTTAGTTTTTGGTTCGATATATTGAAATTTGGCGGTTTATGGGGGTAACAGGGTGTGTGGGTGCATTTAGGGCGGAGAGATGGTGCATACATGGGCGAGGGTTGTACGGGTATGCGCCCAAACGACGTGTAAGAGGCTGTACAGCTAGGTCAAATTCTAAATTTCGACATTCGCGTTCAGAGCCCGAATTCAATTTATTTCTGCATACGAGGGGGTAATGCGCTGGAAAACCGCACTTGCCAACGAAGATATCGAAATTTAGGGCGGTTGGCTATCTTGCTACGTATTTGTTGCACGCACTTTAGTTTTGTTGAAAACTGAAAATCGAAAAAATCTCAACCCGTCTCAACTCTCCTTTTTTGCCTCGCATGCCAGCCACGCTTCGGACTAAATACTTTAAAAACTTCCACGCGCTCCTACTCACAGTCACCATTCTGCTCTCTGTCGGAATCCGCCGAACTAGCGCTTTTTATCTCCGTCCGCACCTCAACCCGTCTCTTCGTCGCCGTGCCCTCCGTCCCCGTGCCCTCCGCTCCCCTCTCGTACTCAGGATGTCTTCCTCCACCTCATCATCGCACGTCGTAACTGACCAATTCGCCTACCGTCAGTTTCCCGAATCCCACGCCGACACCTCATCGTCCTATGGCGGGTCGAAGATGACGACGACTTGCTCAGCCTTCGAAGAAGTTTGCAACTCGTACATCGACGCCAATGGAGGCTTGGATTGTTTGAAGGAGGTGAGAGCAGAAATCGACACGACACGCTTAACCATACGTGAGATTCTCGAGGCCGACGATGTCGAGGCCAAGTACGATGAGGTCGAGGCCCGCTGCCTCGACGAGGACACCGGAACGAAGCTCCTTGTCGATCACGGCTGGTGCTCTGGAAGCGCTCTCTTCATCGCATGAATTTACACGTAACTACTTACCAACCAATCTAACATCGTCGCTTCGCTCCTCGCTCGCTCCTCCCCCCCTCCTCGTAGGGCTACGCCCCGTTCTGCAAACACATCTTCATCCCTGTAACAACCCCCTCCGGGCTCACCCTCTGCTCCGCCTCCGTAAACTACGTCGAGGTAAACCTCTCAAACGAGAGCCTCCTCCTTACCTCCTACGAAGCCCGTAACGATAAAGAGCTCCCCGTCCTAACCCGCTACTTCCCCCCCAACTCCATCCCCCCCACCTCCCTCCCCTCCGCCACCCACCTCGACGTGATCCTCTACTCCCGTTCCCAAATCCTCAAAGAAAATATCGACACCTCAACCCCCTCAAACCCCAACCACGCCAATACTCCATGGTCCATCGTCAGCGTTAAACCCCAAACTGTTGATTATGAACTACCAATGAATCCTATTACGGCGATGAGGAACGCGTTGGGGACGGAATATGGAGGGAGCGGTAAACCAATTGACCGGGAGGAGTATATGAAAGCAGTTGAATTTTGGAAGAAATACGCGATTGTCAAATAATAAAGAAAACCTCAGGCAACGATAAGTTTTACACGCAAAAATTCATTGATTACGATTTAATCTCTTATTCACGTCCCTGTTAGCCACGGGTAGTGTTTCAACAGCTTTTCCAACCTTTCTTCGTCGTTGCCACTCATTCTGAGACTAAGCTCTAAAGCCCCTACACACATCCTCGTACGTTCATGATCTTTCCAAAGCTGTGCCTCATATCCCTCGAGAGCTCTCTCAAACAGCTCCTCAGCCTTCCCAAAGTCATTCATTTTACAGTAAACAATCGCTATATTCAGCACGGTGTCGAGCGTCAAAGGATGATTCTTACACATTACCCTCTCCTTCCCCTGCAAAGCTCTCTCGTAACACGTGAACGCCTTCTCGTAATTCTCCACCATGTTATAAACTTTTCCCAAATTACTCACCGCCATCAACGTGTGGTTGTGATCTTCCCCCAGCACCTTCGTCCTCCCCGCCAAGCACCCCTCGCAAACTTTAATCGCCTCCTCAATCTCTCCGTTCTCAGTTAGCGTAGTACCAAGTTGGCTGATCGTCTCCAAAGTTACAACATTCTCCTCTCCCAACGCCCTCTCACACCTCTTCAAAGAATATCTTAACTTCTCAATAAACTCCTAATCACTATAATCATTTGCAGTACACACAATCAAACCAAACGCCGCCTCGAGCGCCTTCTCATTATCACACCCTAGCTGCTCCTTGCACCCCTCCTTCGCTCGCTTATACAATCGCCTGCAATCATCAAAATCCCCAAACATATTACACGCCCACCCCAAAACATAACAAGCGTCCAAAATCTCCAGCTTCTTCGGATCGGCCTTCTTCTTCTTCCCTAGCGCTTTCTTCTTCCCCCCCCCTCCCGGCGGCATCGCCAAAACCAAAACCTCCAAAATCCTCCTCCACGCCACCACCAAAAGCGACTGATCTTCAAAGAACTCCTTACTACACAACTTCGCCAACGCCCTGAGCTTCACCAGATCCTCCGACTTCGTGATCAATAGCACCTGCTGCTCCAGCGGTAGATTGGGGCCTATGTTTCTGGCGTTTCCGATCTCCAGCACGTCAAAATCTTCCTTCCAGCTCAAGTACGTTGCCTCGTTCCCGTTGAACTGGTTCCGGAAAAAAATCGTTGAAGCCCTCTCCGCTAGCGAGTTGCATCAGATCTTCAACGACGTCGGCCACAACCCGTGCTCGCCAATAGTGCTCAGAAAATTTCCAACATCGAACCCCGAGATCGGCTTCCTGCAGAGCGGGCAAGGTTCACGCCGGGTCATGAGCTCAAACATGCAGTCACGGCAGGTAGCGGAGTGATCGCAGGGGCGTATTTTCACGTTGCGGACGTTACCGAGGCAGATGATACACTTATCCTCGTCGTCGTCGTCGTCCTCCTCGACAGAAACCTTCAGAGGAACGGGAGGCGCGGGAGAGATGAATGCAGAGGGTTTCTTCTCCGGAGCGACGCAGATTTTCTTGTGGAGCGGCCAGTAGGCTGTTTGGTGCTCATTGGAGCAGTACTGTGTCTCCTTGCAACGGGAGCAGGTCTTCGTGGGATGAACAGTGCAGGTGGGGAAGGCGCAGTAGGGAGCAGGTTTTGCGAGCGCCGCGGGTTTGGACAGGGATAAGCTAGATTTCATTTTGGGGGGGTTTGGTGTGTGTTGAGGGGGTTGAGGGAGGACTGATGGGGTAGAAGTGTACGTAGAAAGGGTAACAGACTTTGGGGTTGCGTGTGGGACGGTGAAATCGACAAAACGAAAATTGAGGGAAGAAATCTGAGAAAGTTTAACAGTCAATTTCTCAAAACCTACGTATAACAATGTCCAAGTATGTAGCATCCGAGTCTAAGGATAGCCACGAGAGCGGATAAATGGGCGGGAAAAGGGGATAAAGATACGAGGAGAAGCAGGATGAGGAGGAGACTATCGAGGCCACGTCAGCGGCGAACTCGACAACTTTGACGACTGTTTCCACTGTTCCTGCGACGACTGATCAGTTCATGTACACACCTGAATTCAGGAGACACTTCGTTGTGTTCGTTGCGGGGGATACGTTGATGACGCTGAGGTTTGCGATGAAGGGTTGGAAGGCCGCGGCGGATGCGTTCATCGACGAGGGCGTGAAGAGCGGCGCGTTTATTGTTCACGATAGGAAGGATATAGATTATCGGATTGTGACTGACGCTCGAGAGGAGAGGCACAAGCTCGTAGCGCGGGTGGTCTTCCTTCTAAATATTACGAAGGCCGGAGACTTTGCATGCTGCTACGCCGCCAATCTCGTCGTTGTTGATATCCCCTCGGGCGTTGAGAGCATCAGTTTTGCTGCCTTCGGTAACTGCGAGAGTTTGACTACCGTATCTTTCCTGACGACATTAACATCGATTGGTCAACAAGCCTCCGCTTTTTGCTACAGTCTAGAGAATGTCGATCTCCTCCAAACAAACCTTCAAGAATTATGTCAACAAGCCTTCCATGTTTGCTCAAAACTAAAATCGATGATGATCCCGGACTCGCTTCAAACGCTTGGTCGCAACGTCTTCGGCAGGTGCTTCAAGCTAGGCCCATCTAATATTGATATGAATATCAGTACCTCCCGCTACGATCCAACTTCCGAAGTCGTCGCCCACTTCCGCTCCCTCCAAAACTAAACCCATTCACTCTCCCCCAAACCCCCCCAAAAACCCAAAATCAAAAAACCCAAACCCGTTTTCCACATCAAAAAAACCCCTATTCTTCTACAAACAATTGTAATCATTCACTATTCACGGATTAATTTTCTTCCTCTCAATATCATTCAACGCATCCATTCTTTTAATTTCTTTCCTCTCTTTTCTCTCCCTCTCTTCCTTGTCGTTTTTGACTCTCTGCTTGATTGCGTTTTCCTTGACGTTTTTCTTGACCCATTCCCTTTCGATCTTCTCCCTGAATCTGTAGAATAAACGAGCGTAGCGAGTTAGAATAAAAGTCCCGTTCACCCACACCGACACATCATTGCTTCGCTCGTCAAAAAAGGTTCGCTCACCTCCTACTCTGCTTCGCACTTTCACTCAACTCCCACTCCGCATCCTCCACACTAATATAATCCCCGTAATTATCATGCGCAATCTTCCAACTCATGAAAACCCCCAATATACACAAGGTCCCGAACTGCCCGTACACGCGAGTATGCATTATTTTCTGGGAGAGTTTGAGAGCGTCTTTGTGGGAGTTCGTGGCTTGGTTGAAACCGATGTAGGCGATTGTGGGAACAGCAACGAGGCCGAGGAGCTTGAAAGGGTGGGTTGCGACTATGTTCGAGAAGTGGTGGTAGAAGTACATTTGGGGTTTTATGCGGGCGGGGGAACCGAAGTTCTGCGAGCGAGCGGAAGCGAGGAGACACGAACGATTGGTGTTAACGACGTTAGAATTGTGTAGCGAAGAAAGAGGCTTGCAAGTTTCCGGAGTACGAGCGCTATAATCGCATTCATAGCTCGTCGCTACACTCCTCGTACTCGCGCTAATATCGTATTCAAGGCTCGTCACTTCGCTCCTCGCTCCGTTCGTACCTTCACGTACTCCTCTGTTAATTCTTTGACTCGTTCTGGGGTAGCTGATTCTGGGTCGTACGCTAACAGTTTTTTATCCGAGCCAACTGTGGACTTCTCTAACATCATCGCGCGTGCTTCTTTTCGCTTGAGGTTTATTATCTCGAGTTCAGAACGGAGGGCGAACATGAAGAGAGGAGGCATCACGAGGAGAGCGGTGCGGGAGGAGACGGAGGTTGATTTGCGGAACATGATGGAGGTTTTGTGGAGGTAGTAGGTTAGGCCTGCGGTTGGGATTAATGTGATTAGGGCGGCCTGGGCACAACCGAGGGTTAGTAGTAGAGTGGAAGTAGTGCGCATGCATGATGATTGTTATGAAGAGTGCACCTTAGCTCCCGACAACATTGCTTCAGAAATCACGCCGTCACTGGAACTCATCGGGTTCAGGGAGCGCGATAAATGACCTTCTTCGGCGTTGTCAGTGCTCGACATGTTGCCTTTGTCGATTTAGGGTGAATTATAGGGCGGGTAAAGTGACAGTCGATGCCGCGGGATGACTCAGAACAAAATCGGTGATTTACACTTGAATTTACGTGTCGTGACGTATGGAGAGTATGAAATATGCCGTTATTCTGATACTTAGTTGTGCGTAGGTGAAGCTAGATGATCAAAAGTAGATCGTAACAAGTGCCAGTGAACCTGCAAAATCCATGATGCATCAAACTTTCAGTTCCTCTCTTTCTACCGTTAACATCAAAATGCTTGCCCGAGCTGCGCTCCGAAGCGCGTCCCGCACCCGCCTGACAGTAAAGTCCGCCGTGAGAAGTTACCTCACGCACGAGCAGCTCCCAGAGTAAGGTTAATCCATCGGAAAGTCATCAAAGTTGCGACATCCTACGTCTTCACTAGTTATTTAACACTGCTGAGAGACGCGCCGACACCTCGAACAACATCAACCGCCAGTCTAACACCCCCATTCCCCCCATTAATCCCAAAGGGAGCATCAAATGATTCACCAAATGTGCCGCAAATTCGCAGACGAGGAGCTCGCTCCAAATGCAGGAAAGTGGGACAAGGTAAGTCTCTATTTGACCCCCTCCTCCGCCCTCCCCCCCTCCGCCCCCTCCGCCGCGAGCGAATGAGCAGTGAGCGAAGTCTCGCCGTTTTAGAAACAAGTAGCAAAGAAAACGAAGCCGACGTTGAGACTGTTGCTACGGAGCGATGTAACGAACGGAGGACTCGTTGTCGTCGCTTCGCTCCTCGTTGTCATCTTTCCCTCCTCGCAGTTCTCATCTTCTCGTACGCCTCAAAGTCGATTTGCCCCCCCCTCACACCCAACACTAACACCCACCACAGAACCACGAATACCCCGAAGCCGCCGTGAACAAGATGGGCGAACTCGGGCTCATGGGAATTTCTTTCTCCTCTGACTACGGCGGTGCCGACCTCGACTACCTCGCCTACGCCATCGCAATGGAAGAAGTCTCCCGTGGTTGCGCCTCCACCGGCGTCGTCATGTCCGTCCAGAATAGTTTGTATGGTGGACCTGTTGATAAGTTTGGGACGGATAAGCAGAAGGAGGAGTTTTTGACGCCGTATGCGATGGGGGAGAAGATTGGGTGTTTTGGTTTGAGTGAGGTGAGCTCCCGTGAAATACTCCAATCCGTATAATACAAAAAGATTACCCCCCCCCCCCCCTCACCCCACCCCACCCCCAACTGCAGCCCGGAAACGGCAGCGACGCCGGTGCCGCCTCCACAACTGCCGTTAAAAACGGCGACACCTACACCATCAACGGCACCAAGGCCTGGATAACAAACGCCCACGACGCCTCCATGGCCGTCGTCTTCGCCACGACCGACAAGTCTTTGAAGCATAAGGGTATTTCGGCGTTTTTGGTGCCGACGGATTCGGAGGGGTTTAGTTTGGGTGCGAAGGAGGATAAGTTAGGTGCGATTTTAAAATGTTATTGCGTAAAACCATCGTTTTTTCCAACTAACCCCTCTCCCCCCCTCCCCAGGCATCTGCGCATCCTCAACCGGCAACCTCATCATGGAGGACGTTGTCGTCCCCGCGTCCAACCTCCTCGGCGAGGAAGGCATGGGCTTCAAAATCGCCATGATGACCCTCGACGCAGGTCGTATCGGCATCGCAGGCCAAGGTGAGCGCACTGTAAAAATGCGTTAATTACGTCTCAACATCGGTGTCGTTTTCAACCTCCACCCGTTCCTAACACGGCGAGACTTCGCTTGCCGCTCGTTCGCTCGACCGCTAAACTACAGCCCTCGGCATCGCCTCCGCCTCCATAGACTGCGCCGTCAAGTACGCGCTGGAGAGGAAGGCTTTCGGCAGCCCCATAAGTAAACTTCAGATGATTCAGGTGAGAAGCTGCGAGGACGAAGTCCAGCGAGGAGCGGAGCGACGAGATTACGAAGGCGTCAGAAAACAACGAGGAGCGAACTCGTTCAATCCATCGCTTCGCTTCGCTCCTCGCATTAATAACATTTAAAACTTTAAGAACACCCTGAACTAACTCGTCGCTTCGCTCCTCGCTTCGCTAATGCTCGTCGCTACGCTCGTCGCTTGCGCAGGACAAATTAGCTAAAATGGCCTTGGCCCGCGACTCAGCGCGCCTCCTCACATGGAGGGCCGCCATGCTCAAGGATACCGGAAAGAACTACACCAAGGAAGCCGCTATGGCCAAACTCGCCGCGAGCGAAGCTGCGACCATGTGCGCTCACCAGGCGATTCAGGTGCTTGGAGGCATGGGGTACGTGAGCGATATGCCTGCGGAGAGGCATTATAGGGATGCGAGGATTACGGAGATTTACGAGGGAACGAGTGAGGTGCAGCACTTGGTTATTGCGGGAAATCTCTTGAAGGAGTATTCATAAATACGGGAGCGAGGGTTGAAGGGAGTGAGGGTCAGGTTTTGACGTAAATAAAATGTACGGGTTTTGCACTTCTGCAAATTACGGCGAGCGTTTTCATTCGATATCAACCTCGTCATCTATGTCGAACATATCCAGACTGTTCATTTTCATGCCCTCCATCATTCCACCCCCTGCCGAGGCTCCCATCCAGTTTTGGCTCTTTCTGATGAAACTAGCGGCCAGCGTTAAATGGATGTCGTTCGACCTCGTGAAGAAGTCCAAGTTCTTCTTGCTGCCGATGAAATTCTTGAGCTCCTCCTCCCCACTCATCTTGGCCTCCTCTCTTGTCCTCACGTCGTCGTTCACGAGGTTGTAGAGAAGGCGGGCGTGGTGGTACATGGCGATGGTGGGGTGGTTGAGGCGGTGCAGCGATTGGTTCGCCAAAACTTCGTCCAGCATGTTCTGCAGATCGTGCCCTCGAGGACTCAAGTCCGGCCGCGCCAAATTCAGGAGCTCCAACTTGTTCAACACTTCCTGCGTGGGGGCGTCGGAACCGTCAAGCGACTTGAGCTCGTCGATGAGAGTGATCATCCTTTGGAACATGTTGTCGAAGAAGGTTGACATTGAGAAGTCTCCGTCTCCAAAGCCTTCGCCCAAGTACCTCATGCAAGACGCCACGCTGTCTCTGCTTTCCATCTGGTAGGTGTGGAACTTATCGTCCTGCCCCAAGTTGTAGCACACGTTCATTTCGTGCAGCTGTATTATCAGTCCCACTTGGTAGTCGAAAAGCGACTCGGAAAGGACGTGGAACATCTCCTTGTTGTTCTCGACTACGCGGGGTGAGCGGGGGGATTTTTTGTTTTCTAGACCGGTTTGTAGGGTGCGGCGAGACCCTCCTAGTGCCTTGGGGG
>BLQM01000024.1:96997-118446 GCA_012489335.1 Triparma laevis f. inornata
AGGGGGGGGGAGGAGCGAATGACGACAGCGAGGAGCGAAGCGACGAACTGAGAATGCTAGGAGTGAAGCGACGAGTTTCGCTATATCCACCACTAACACGCTTCGCTCGCCGCAGGATCCGCTGCTGCGGTGCCAAGCCCAGAGAAACTCCTTATCACAGCTGCGAGATTCTACTCCCAATCCTTTTCTTCTCTGTGTTCGCTTTCGCCATGGTTGGAACTGGGTACCAGGCTAACCAGGGTAACGAAAAGGTCACGATTGCGTTTGAGAGGTGAGAAACTGCGAGGATAAAGCCCAGCGAGGAGCGAAGCGACGAGGATTTGACGAGGATTTGTCTCGTTTCTTGCTCCTGCTCCTCGCATTAAGAGCGTTCTAAACTAGCGAGGAGCGGAGTGGCGGGATTACGAATGTGGAACGACGAGATTAAGAACGCTACGCTCCTCGATTATGAACTCTTCGCTCCTCGCGTTAAGAACATTCTAAACTAACCCACCCCCTCCCTCCTTGGCTCGCTAATGCTCCTCGCTACGCTCGTCGCAGGATTTTCGAGACCGTTGATCGTGGTACGACCGACTTGATGTTCTTTTTCGGGACGGCTGGAAGGCCCATCGAAGGAGTCGCCGATGCGGTGTCTGGGGCTGTTGCCGAAGTTAACACTATTGTTGATGGTGAGTAGGAAAGGGGGTTGTGTGGGGGGGTGGAAGGCGAAAGTGTCAACGTATTCTAACCTTAACTCTCCTCCGTAGCTTCGGACTGGGTCGGTACGGACATGGATGGAATTGGCCAGCGCTTCGTGACGTTCTCAACCACGTACGCGGCCACGCTCTCCGCCGCGGGAGCGTCCGATACCCTTGACGATGTCATTGCCACCCTCGACGAGACCACTGGACCCATCGTCGAAGAGATCGATGGGTTACTCACCACTCTCCAGACCGAGCTTGTCAACGTCGAGGACATGATCCAGGAAGGGGCCCAGGGCGCCCTCGACCAGATTCAGGCCATGAATGATACCGTCGCTGGTATGAAGAGCGACCTTAAAAGCTTCCAGGATACTCAGGAGAGGTGAGACAAGGCGTCACGAGGAGCGAATAATACAATAATTACGGTCGTAATACACCCACCCTAGTAGCCTTAGTATAAACGCACAAGCCGCTTTCAACCTCACCCGATTCTAACCCGTCAACATCAATCTTCATGCGACTCGCTTCGCTCGTCGCAGTTTCGACGGTCTCCGTCAAGTCGGAGTGTTGGCCATCTTCGCCATCGCGCTTGTTTTCGTCATCCTCGGCTTCATCGGGGTTCTGTCCGCCTTCACCCCGTGCAAGTTTGACGACTACCTTGAGTACTTATTGCACTTCACGTGGACCTTCGGGAGTTTGATCGGAACTATCACCTTCATTGTTGGTGGGATTGCTTTGGTTTTAGGTGAGGACGAGGGTTAGCGAGGACGAAGCGTTGAATATTAAAGAACATTATTAACTAACTCGTCGCTTCGCTCCTCGGCTCACTTCGCTCACCGCAGCCATCGGCTGGTCCGACATGTGCACGTTCATGAACGTCGTGAAGGAGGACTTCAGTATCATCGGCGGCCAGGCCGGCACAGGATTGGACGCGTGCTACAACGACACGGCTCTGATTTATGCCTTCAACATGTCCAAGTCCTTGGATTTTGCTGGACCCATCGAGGAGCAGCTGGCAAGTGTTACCGGCATGGACATTAGCGAGCAGTTTGGGGCCATCAAGCAGCCCATCATTGATCTCGGCGTCACCATTACGGCCATCAGCTTGGCGGACTTGTTTGCCGCGTTGAACGCTATGACCAACGCTTGTGAGGCTATTGTGGCAGGGGGTGGCAACTGCGACGTCGCCACCTGTGGCTACTCGCAGACTTACACCGAGGCGAACGTGCTCTCTCCGTGGGAGGACAACGGCGACACAGGCACCATGGTCCACTCTGGTCACTCTTTGGCGAGGGCCGGATCCGAGACGGCGGTTCAGTACATGACGAGGATCTACGATTCCTCTGCGTGCGCTACCGCTACAAGCGATGCCGCCAGCCCCGAGAACATCATGGCCGCCTTCAATGGCGCTTACGACACCCAAATTGCCAAGGACAGCATGCTCGCCGATCTCGGCACTGACGCCACCTTCTGCGCAAGCAACACCTGCCCCACGTCCAACCAACCGGGGGGTGTTACCATCCTGCAGGCCCTGGAGGACTACGAGGCTAACATGGTTGGTTTGATTGACGACTTTGTTGACATGGGAGACAACATGCTCGGGGCTTTGATCAGTAACGTCGAGGATTTCACCTGCAACATGCGCTGCGGATTTTTGGCTAGTTTCATGGACGAGCTCCAGGCCAACTGGTGCGTCGACTTGCTGGCCGGGTTTCTGGACATCGCCTTGAGTTTGGTGTTATTGGCCTTCTTCAACATCCCCGTCTGCATCTGCGCTGCGATCTTGGTGAACAGGTTCAGGGGCAAGTGGAGGGTGAGCTGTGGAGCCAAGGTAAGTTAGGTTGTGTAGGTGAAGCGAAGTGGAGGTGGAGGAATAGAATGACGAGAAATATTACTAACTCATGGCGCAGGTCTTTGCCGGAGCCGATGAAGGGGGAAGGTCCATCGGCAAGGGAAACTACGATGACGAGAAGGGGGAGGGGGAGACCACCGACGCCCCTGCGAAGGAGGGAACTGGCGAGGTTGAAATGCAGACTCAGCAGTCTGGAACCGAGTTGGAATAGGTTTAGGGTTTGGTGTTGTGGGGTTGGGGTTGAGTTAGGGGTAAAAAAGTTAAGTTAAAGATGATTTTCAATCAAAAGAGGGTGGGATTTGGATTTGGGTCGGAGCTTTTATTTTGAAAAAAAATCATCTTCAACTGTTAAACTCAAATCCTACTTCAGACGAGCAAAAAAAACTTATGGAAGAATCGTGCTCGAGGTGGGGGTTGAACCCACGACCCTTGGCTCATAAGACCAATGCTCTAACCACTGAGCTCTGTAAGGGGGGAACGTTAGCATATATTTCAACGGGAGATACGGTGAATTGATTGACTCACACACGGGCATCCAATTCATGTAATACTAATATTACTTAATCGGAATGGGAATTCAATCATCAGTTGCCAGAGATTTTTTTCTATATAATAAATGTACAACGTGTTTAAGTCAGACTTTACTTTGGACAGGACAAGACTGCGGCCTTCATTGAACTCGGAGCTTTTTTATTTCGTTGTTTCTGGCGAATCTTGATCTATACTGTGCCACCAACACCTTCGGTGATACTAATTGCGACGGCTGAATAACTCTTTTCCACCTTTTGCTCGGTCGCGAAAAGTGAGGGAGGCTTTTGACCATGAGAATGCTTCACTACCCCCATCTGCTCGCCCTTGGCCTCGTCCTCCTACTCCTCCAAACCTACGCTGCTGGATCCGACCCAGATTCCCACCCCGATTCCAGTGACGAGCCGGATTCTTCTTCGCATGCAGAGTTTTCGGCCGACGCTCAACACGTCGATACCCTACACAACCTTCCCCTCAACAATCCAATAAGAGGCGGCGCCTCTCCCTCCCCCAGTCCTTCTTCCCGCCGCAAAACCACGAAGAAAAGGAGGCGAAAATCCAACCCCTCGAATTCCGCCTCCTCCCTGGTCCCGATTTCCTCCGCCTCCTCACCCGACGAAGGAGGTGAGACAAGCAACGAGAAACGGAGCAACGAGGAGCGAAGCGACGAGGATGTGTCGCTCTTGCTCCTGCTCCTCACATCAAGAACTTAAGCACATTCTAAACTAACTCTTCGCTTCGCTCCTCGTTGTCGTCGTTCGCTCCTCGGCTCGCTTCGCTCGCCACTCCACAGGCTCCTCTTCACCTTCTTCACCGCCTCCCCAAAAACCTTCCCCCTCCACCTCCCCACCCACACCACACACCTCTCCCTATGACGCCAAGATAACTTTAAACTTGCCCGCCTACGGCAAGCTCATCGGCCGTCGCTCGGCCGGCGTGGACAGATTCCTTGGCATCCCCTATGCTGGTAAGAAGCCGCGAATGCTACAATTACGGTCGTAATTCGTCTGCACCCGTAGCGTCAGTCTTGACACCAATTCCACTATGACCACTACTTAATTCTAACTGATTAACGCCAACCTTCTTGCGACTCACCATGCTCGTTGCAGCTCCTCCGGTCGGCCTCCGGCGCTTTGCCCCTCCCGAACCTGCGCAGCCCTGGGCGCCCAAGAAGCTGGACGCGGGCGAGTTCGGCCCCGACTGCTGGCAGACGTCCGACCCCGTGCTGAACCCGAGGTTGGGCAACGGCATGTCTGAGGACTGCCTCTACCTGAACGTCTACACCCCGGCGGGACATGCATCGAGGACGAAGCAGGGGAGGTTGTTGTCGGGGAAGAGGTTGCTTCCCGTAATGGTGTGGCTGCACGGCGGGGGTTTTCAGCAGGGAGGCGCGAACAGGTGAGTGGAGTAGATTTGGTTATTGCTTTTCGTTTTTCTCCTTTACTCCTCTAACTCTCGTCGCTTCGCTCCGCTCCACTCCACCCCCCTCCCCCACAGGGCCGAATACGACGGAACTCAACTCGCAGAAAAGGACGTCATTGTAGTAACAATTAACTATAGGCTAGGAGCGCTGGGCTTCTTGGTGTCCATCGAGGACGGCCTGTACGGGAACTACGGCTTGATGGACCAGCGGGCGGCGCTCGAGTTCGTGCACAAGGTGAGAAACTGCGAGGCGCCAAGCGACAAGCAAATAATACGCTGTTTTGCTGTTATACACCATTTGTGCAAGTAGCGCCAGTTTCAACGTCGGCACTGCTTTCGTCGCTTCTCGTTTCTAACTCGTTAGAGACCCTGCTCAACGATTCTAACGAGGGGTGAATCGACGAGTAGAATATTATGATATTGAGCCGCTTCGCTCCTTGTTGTCGTCACTCCGCTCCTCGCTGATAATGCGCTGTTTTGCTGTTATACACCATTTGCGCAAATAGCGTTAGTTTCGACTTCGACACCGCTTTCGTCGCTTCTCGTTTCTAACTCGTTATCGCCAATCTTCATGCGACTCGCTTTGCTCGTCGCAGAACATACGGCACTTCGGCGGCGACCCTAACCAGGTCACGTTGTTTGGCGAGTCCGCCGGGGCGGTCATGATAGGCCTGCACTTGATGATGGACGGAGCCGGCGAAAACGGGCTCTTCCAGAAGGCCGTGATGCAGTCGAACCCCTTGGGCTACTCTTTCCGCTCCGTCATCGTGGCGGATTTTATTGGGAAGGGTTTGAAGAGGGAAGTGGACTGTAGGGATTTGGAGTGTCTGCGGGCAGAGAGGGTGGAGGAAATCGTCAACGCACAGGGATCGTTAATGGGCGTGCCCCGAAGCGTGGGCGACTTCTTCGTCTGGGGACCCACTCTGACGAAGGAGGTCAAGTACGCCGTGCGCTTCTCTTCGACCGACCCCAACAACCCTTCGCGATTCTTGCCGGGTCCGAGCTCTGACAGTCCGCAGTCCCAACCCTCCTCTTCCTCCTCCAACCCCGACGAGCAGCAGCTCATCACGAAGATGGAGGGCCACCGCATCTACAAGTTCGACACCAACAATCGCCAGCAGAAGCTCATCGACGCCGGCCTTCTTTCGAATAAGAACAGCAAAAAGGACGACGACCCCACCCTCATCTCCTCGTCAGCTCGCTGGGCCAACGTTAACGTCAGCCAACCGCTCGCCAACCACGGGGTTATCCCGGACAACGTTCCCGTCATCATCGGCACCAACGCCCACGAGGGTCAGATGTTCGTTTACTCCGCCTTCCCGGCACCGATGCCCAAGGTAGTTTACTGGATGTTCGTCGGAGCCCTCTTCCGCGACTCCGCCCCGCGCGTCCTCAACCACTACCGGGACCTCGTCCTCAAGGTAGAAGAGGCCGCCTCGCGGCTCGGCGAGAGGAATCTGCGAGAAGAGGAGGCGAAGCAAGATTATTTAGACAGGAGGGAGGAGGTGAGGGGGTTACTGCGAAGGAGCGAAGCGACACGCTGGGAATACGACAATTACGCGCTCCTCGCCCTAAGAGCATTTTAAACTCTAACTCCCCCTTCCCCTCCACGGCTCGCTTCGCACGCCGCCCGTCGGTCGCAGCTCGAAAAGGAATACGAGGACATTCTCCAGAAGGCCGAGATGGACGCCGAGGCCTCGGAGGAGAACGTTAAAAAACCTTCCTACTTTACTAAGCTTTGGAGAGGCGGGGCGTTGTCTGTAGAGGGGAAGAACGAGATCGCTGCTGTTGTTGAAGAGACTCCCCTGACGAGGGCAGAAAAGGCCCTGTTGAGGCAGAAGCGGAGGCTTGAGCGAAATTTGGCCAAGCAAAAGGCCAGGGCTCTAAAGGAGGCCGCAAAAGTCGCCGTGGACTACCGGCCAGTCATGTCAACGATAATAGACGATTATTTATTCCGGTGTCCAAGTTGGAAGGTGAGCGAAGCGAGGATGGGTAGGTGGAGTGGGGAGTGGATGACGAGCACCTTTACTAACTCATAACTTCGCTCCGCTCCGCTCCACTTCGCCCCTCGGCTCGCTTCGCTCGCCGATCGTCGCAGCTCGCATCACAGCTCACCGAACAGCGCGCTCCCTACTTCGCCTCAAACAACTCTACCTCCTCCTCCACAAACTCCACCAACGTCTACGTCTACCGCTTCTCCCAACCCACACACGTCGCCGGCTACCCCGAATGCTGGGGCCTAGCCTGCCACACCGCCGAACTCCCCTACATCTTCAACTCAATTCCAATTATCATGGAAGAATACTCTGTCAGAGGCGCAAGCGCTAGGTGAGAAAAAACCGCCGTTCGTTATGAGGCGCTGTACACTACGCTCCTCGCATCAAGAGCATTATAAACTAGCGAGGGGTGGAGCGACGAGATTACGAAGGCGTCATAAATACAACGAGGAGGCTCTTCGAAAACGCCGCTCATATTGAAACGACAAGATTATTAAAACGACGAGAACTCATCGGCTTTTCGAAATCGCCGCTCATATTGAAATTCCTCGTTCAATTCGTCGCTTCGCTCCTCGCAATTATTCGGTGCCGTACACTACGCTCCTCGCATTGAGAACACTCTAATCTAACTCATCGCGTCGCTCCTCGGCTCGCTTCGCTCGTTCGCTCGCCGCTCCCCCCCCCCCCAACAGAAACGAAGCACCCATCCCAGCAGAGTACCCTTACACCGAAGCCATGGCCGCTTTTAAAGGCGGCGAGCTCTTCAACAACGGTTCAAACCCAACTTCAACTTCCAAAAATTCCCACAACGCCAGCTCCACGCATTCAAAAATGGATCGAGTGTTCAATCAGCTTTTCGGGGAGTTTTTTCACGAAGATGCGGATGAGGAGTTGGCGAGTGATTTGAGTGAGAGGTGGGCGGCGTTCGCGAAAAGTGGGAATCCGAATCATGATGGGAGTAAAGTTAAGTGGGGAAGTTGGTTGCCGAATAAAGAACAGATGAGGAGTGAGAGTGAGGAGGAAGTGGGGTTGTTTGACACGACTGATGGGGAATATGACTATGATACTGATTCGGAGTTTTATGATGAATTCGACGACTTAGATGACGAGACTGATGTGGGAGGGGGCGTAGAGGGGCAGGGGGTTAATAATATTGACGAGTTGGATTTGATTTGGGGGGAGGACGAGTCGGAGGACGATTTTAGAGACAGGTGAGTGAGATAAATGGTATCGAGAGCGAAAACTCGTAACTCTCGTTTTTTCCATGCCCTCTCTAACCCCTCACCAACCTCCCCAGAGTCCTCTCCCTTCTCGGCGTCGAAACCGTAACCGACACAAAACACCGCACCGAACTCCGCCGCAAGAACCGCCGCGTCGAAAAAGAAAATGACTCCACCTGGAACCTCTTCAAAAAGAAGTCGAAAAAAACCTCAGAAAAAACAAACGAAAAAGACCACTACTTTAACCTCCACGACCCGAAATCTCTAGCACCCTTTATACTTAAAATAGCTCAAGACGCAGGTGTCATGGGTTCAGGTATCGACGCTGACGGTGACGAAGACGGCGGTGAATGGTTGAATGAAATAATCGATTTCTCATGGCCGCCTGAAGCACGGCTCATCGAAAGTGATTGTACTTGTGAAATGTGGAATCGTATACGGTATAAGTACTAAAAATGAGATAGTTTTTATATACTTAAAGGCTGTTATAGACTATTTAAAAAAAAAAAGGAGTAACAACCACACACCAACATAGGCGGCTAAATGAACGAAGATCGTATTTCCATTTACGAAGCCGGGTTTTATTAAATTTAAATGTCATAGTAAGGGTACGCCTTTTTTAGCTCCGCCAGTCCTGCACTATTCTAGCTCGCTTTCCCGAGCTGCGCCTCATATCCCTCGAGCACTCTCTGATAAAGTTCCTCGGCTTTCCCATAGTCCTCAATTAACACATGAACGCTCGCGATGTTCATCACTGAGTTGAACGTACTGGGTGGTGAGTCATCCCCAAAATCTTCTCGTGCCCCTTGAAAGCTCTCGTTTTCTTGTGATCTTCCCCAAGTACCTTAATCCTCCCCGCCAAACACCTCATGTAAACTTTAATCGCCTCTTTATACTCTCCATTATCCTTCAGCTGAATACCAAGATCATTGAGCGCGTCCAAAGTCACAACATTCTCCTCTCCCAACGCCCTCTCCATCTTCTTCAACAATTCTCTGTAAACTCAATTTTCTTGTCCTCACTCGTTATTCGTTGGCCATTACAAGTGTTGGCCGAGACCAAACTGCACATCGCATCAAGCGCCTTCTCACTATCGCGCCCGAGGTGCTCCTCGTACCCCTCAACCGCTCTCTCATAGTATCGCCTCGCATCATCAAAATCGCCAACAAAAGCGCACGCCTTCCCCAAAGCCAAACAAGCGTCCAAAATCTCAATCTTCCTCGGGTCGGCCTTCTTCTTCTATTGCTTCTTCTTCTTTTCTCTTACTTTCTTTTTCACCACGGGCGGCATCGCAAACACCAAAACCTCCAAAATCCTCCTCAACGCCACCACCAAAAGCGACGGATCGTTAAAGAACACCCGACTGCACAGCTTCGCCAGCGCCCTGAGCTTCACAAACCCCCCCCACCCTTGTAATCCTCAGCACCTGCTGCTCCAGCGGTAGATTGGGGCCTACATCTCTGGCATTTCCAATCTCCAAAACGTCAAAAACTTCCTTCCACCTCAAGTGCGCCTCCTCGTTCCCGTTAAACTGCTTCCGGAAGTACTCGTTGAAGCCCTCCCCGCTTGCGAAGCTCGCTCAAGTTCTTCAGCGACGTCGACCAGAGCCCGTGCTCATCAATGGAGCTCTGCCAATTTCCCAAGGTAAACCCCGCAATCTTCTTCCTGCAGAGAGGGCAAGGTTCAGCTCGATCTATCAGTTCCTCCGTACACTCCCTGCACGTCGCTGAGTGCCCGCACGGGTTTATTAACGTTAGCGACGTAGTCGAGGCAGATAATACACGTATCCTCGTCTCCTCCTCTTTGTCGGCCGAATCCTTGAGAGGAACGGGAGACGCGGAAGGAACGGGCTCCGGGGGTTTCTTCTGAGGAGCGACGCAGATCTTCTAGTGGAACTTCCAGTGGGCCGTTAGGTGCTACTTGGAGCAGTACTGAGTCTCCTTGCAGCGGGAGCAGGTCTTCGTGGGATGAACAGTGCAGGTGGGGAAGGCGCAGTAGGGAGCAGGTTTGGCTGCGGCCGCGGGTTCGGACGGAGATTGGCTAGATTTCATTTTGGGGGGCGATTGGTGTGTTTTGGGGGGATTGAGGGAGGACTGGTATGCTATTAGTGTACGTAGAAAGGATAACGGACTTTGAAGTTGCGTGTGGGACGGTAAAATTGACGACACTGAAATTTGAGGGAAGAAAATCTGAGAAAGTTTAGCAGTCAATTTCTCGAAATCTACGTACCAGATGTCCAAGTCTGTAGCCTCCGAGTCTCTTGATCACAACGAAAGCCGAGAAACGAATGGGAAGAAGGGATTGGAAAACGAGGAGAATGAGGATGAGGAGGGGATTCTCGAGATCCCACCGGCGGAGTGTTTGACGATTTCGACGACTGTTTCCACTGCCCCTGCGGCGACTGACGACTTCATGCACACAGTCAAATTCAAGAATCTTTTCGTCTCCTTTGTCCACGAGCAAACACTGATGGCGCTCAGCGTTTTGAACAAAGAGTGGAACGGCGTGGCAGACGCGCTCATCGACAAGGGTGTGAGGAGCGGAGAGTTGATGGTTCACGATGGGAAGGACGTGAGAAAGGAAGCAAACCCTCCACACGCGGCTAACTCTAACAAGTCTAAACAGTAAGTGTTATTAATAGTTGGTGATATTAACGTAAATGAAATATGAGTTGCGTCGTTCAGCCAAGAAAACCATCTTTCATTGCGGTGCTTTATTTGTCTTCAAACGTTACTAACTCTAACATTCATTTACAATGCGGGGCTGGAAAGTTCAGACCGAAGAGGAAGAAGGCCAAGGAATAGCTCGTCACACGGGTGATCTTTCTTCAGAATATTATTAAGGTTGGAGAGCGTGCCTGCTACTACGCCGTCAATCTCGTCGTCGTTGATATCCCCGAGGGCCTTGAGAGCATCGGTAGTTGTGCCTTCGGCAGCTGCCGTAGTTTAACTACCGTATCTTTTTCGACGACGTTAACATTGATAGGCAAACACGCCTTCGCTAAATGCTACTTTCTAGAAAACGTCGATCTCCTCCACACAAATCTTCAAGAAATAGGTGATTACGTCTTCACTGATTGCTCAGAACTAAAACCGATGACGATCCCGGATTCGCTCCAATCTTGGTGACGGTGTCCTCTTGGGATGCTCCAAGCTAGTCCCCTCCAATATTAACAAATACAACACCAACGAAGTAATTGCCCACCTCCGCTCCCAACAATCAACGTACATATTAGGCCCCCTCCAATAAAAAAACTCCAAACATTTTTCATATTTTCATTCAAAAGATTCCTTTTTTAAAAGTGATTCCTAAAATTCCTATTAATTAATTCAAGTAGTAACAGCTTCACACCAACACTCTCTTATATCACCTTCACCTTCAATCATAACAATCCTCCCAATAAAATAACTCCCCTGCGACGAGCATCGGAGCGAAGCGACGACGAGTTAGAATTGCGTTGCGACTTACAAGCAGCGGTGTACGTGCACTGACTAAGGCAACGTTATGCGGTTCGCTAAAGTACGTGCGCAAAAATGATTTGCGTTCAAAACGTCGGAGACTGAGACTCTGAGCAACCGTTCGTACCTCAATAGTTAAACCATCCGTATTCAACTCCAATCTCGTTTTATCAGTCGTAAAAGCTACGTATTTCTTAGATTTACCAGGTAAAGGTAGGAAGAGAACGTGGTCTGATATTTCGAAGTCGGATATAGATATTTTTAAACGAGAATCGGTATCGGTTAAAACGCTTAAAGCGTTAGCGTTAGGACTAACAGGAGTAGGTAAAGGTGAAGTTGAAGGGGAGCTAGGGTTAGATATGCTAACTTTCATGTCGTCTCTCGTCTCGTCATTTTCCGAGTTGGCGGGAACGGGGGTTTTATCGATTTTAGAATCATTCACTTTCAACTTCCAAAACTGTAAAGGTAACATTCGCTCCTCGAACGCGTCGTGGTATATTTCGTCTCCTCTGAATCGAGTTAACGCGGGATTTACGCGGAACGGTGAAACGAGTTAGAAAATCTAATATGATGTAAAATCGCGTTCATAAATTTCTCACCTCCTCAAATTCTCTTCCTCCTTCAACCCCTTCAACCTCCCCTCGAACTCCTCCAAAACCCTCAAAACCTTCCTCCCATACCCACTCCTTTCCCCCCTCTCCCCTTCAACTCCCCCAACATTCTCACACATAGATTTCAACTTCCCCCCGAACTCCTTCAAAAATTTCAACCCTTTACTCTCAACGCCGTCCATATAACGATAATTCAATAGTTTAATTAATATCCCCGAATCCCCCGTCTCCCTAAATCCTTGAATCAAGAGAGTATCGCGTTTTATGTAGTTCCTAAATTCTAATATAACTGTGAGAACGGACGTCCACGATGAATGTGATTGGAGTAAATCATAGCATGTTCTTTGATTAAAGTTTTGGAATGATATTGGAAGTTCAGTTGATTTTAATAAAGTGAGGATTTGGGACCATATATTTTCAAAGGTTAATAAAAAATTTGTACTAGATATATCACACTGCACATATGGTTTAATAAACTCATTAATTAAAGGACTTGAAGCGTTAAATGAATATATTACTGTGGTTTCAGAGAAGGAGAGAGGAGAGGGGGAGAAGGTTAGGAGGTTTTTGGAGGGGAGGAGGAGGACAGAGGAGGGAGGGATGGATAAGAGGGGGGAGTGAGTGGGGAGGGAGATTATGGGCATGACTGGGAGGAGAGGAGTTAGGTTTTGATGTGCTGCGTAATGATTGACAAAATCGAACTCAAAATTGTCAGATTCCCATCTCGTTATTTCGATCCTCTATGCTCCTCACCTCTCTTGCAAGACAGCGGGCTTAAATCGCTTAATCGCTTGTGTTGTCTGAACCGGACGGGAAAGGAGGAGGAGGGGATGGGAATAAGACAGCAGTCTTGTTATTCTTCCGCGAGCAGCAATTCAATCGAGGAACAATGAGGGGGGGATGAACGTGGGTGAGGGGACGACTCAGCTAGACTCTGAGGCTATAAATTCAGCTTGGAATAATTTCTAAGCGTGAGAGGGAGAGGAAGGACCTTAAAATAGGTGAAAAGGTTTGATGGGATCAGCAATTTTTTGTTTATCTTCTGGCAAAGCCGACGAAGACACACGCTATCGCTACATTACCATGGTTAGTTTTACCACAACTTAATCAAATTAGAGATCCACGGTAGCAGATAAATAGACACAGAGAAGACGCAAGGGATGACCCTTGTGCTTTTTTGAGGGAGCGGGCTTTCGTGGACGCGCGACCTTACTTTACCGTCGTCTCTGTACCCTCCTGTTTTTGCATCGTAGTTTCGGATTGTATACCACGTTAAATTTAACCATCCCTCCCCCAAATCAAACGAATAACTAACAAAATCTCCTCCCCCAGTTGTTCTACTCCTTCTTCAAAACCCTCTGTTCCAAGCCTGTCGCTATTGAGCTAAAAAACGATTTGATACTTACTGGAACTTTGCATAGTGTCGATCAGTATTTGAATATGAAGTTGTGTGATGTTAGTGTTGTTGGGGGGGAGAATTATCCGCAGTTGGGTGAGCGATTTGAAGGACAAAGCGACTTTGAGAGAGAACAGAAGAGATTATGATATATTCAAGAGTTTGTTTTTTATCTGATTACGGCGACTCCTGGTTTATGCGAACGTGAGAAGAGCGTCATGCAGAGACTCCAGATTTCTCTAGAGTGGCGGCAATAATGCGACTGAGAGCACACAAACAACACAACACAACTAAATCCCCACAATAATTCCCCCCCTTCCTCTAACGCTCTCTTCGCTCCCTCCACCCCCTCCCCCCCACAGCCGGCCTCAAAAACGTCTTCGTCCGCGGCTCCGTAGTCCGCTACATCCAACTCCCCCGCAACGAAGTCGACACCGAGCTCCTCCAAGACGCCACTCGAAAAGAAAACGCCGTCAAAAAAGAGAAACCCAAAGCATAAAAACAAAAAAACAGAGCAAACACTATTTGTATAAATAAACAAAACGCTTACTCTTAAACTTGAGAATTGTCCTTTTCATTTACTTCCGAATTCGTTAATCCACTCGATCCAGAATGTTGAAACACCGGAGCGCTCGCATCCCCCGTAGGGTTACTCAACGGTTCACTCCTAACATTATTCCCCTGACTAGGTTCAAAAACAGGCACAGAATTAACCACAACTTCCGCCTCCGCCATCATCGGTTGTTGTTGAAATTGTTGCTGTTGCATTTGCTGTTGCGATATTCCCCCACCACTCATCGCAGTTGTCTGCATCGTACTAACGTTCCCACCTTGATTAGCACTCCCTTGACCGATTACACCACTAATATTGTAACCGTTTAATTCCGTTTGGTAGCGTTGTTGATGTGATTGGCGGGATCGATATTCCAGGAAGACTTTGAGAACGTTGTGGAGGTGAGCGCGGGAGGAGTTGGACGCTTTTTGGACGAGCTCGCGGAGCCAGGAATCGAGGAGTTGACGGCGGGATTCGAGCTGGGGGGGATTTTACGGGTTAGTTTTATCTAGTAGCAACAGTCTTAACGTCGGCAGTCGCTCTCGAGCTGGAAATGTGTTACTCCGTTCGTTCGTTATACGGCGGAGTGACGCAGCGCAGCGACGGTCGGCGTCGCTTCTCGCTACGCTTGCTGCTCGCTCCAGTCTCAACGTCGGGGTTTTGTATATAAATATATATTGCAATTATGTAACCCTATCTCTCACCTCTTGAGCGTTTGGCTTCACTCCCATTATAGCGTTGAAGGCAGAAGACTTTTGAGGGAAAGGTGCGTAAAGCTGTATGTACTTCTCTACTGTTTCACGAAGCTCATTGAACTGGTTGTACCTTCGCCAGACGTACCAGCTGGGGCTGGGACAGTCGGCGGAGGTTATTAGGACTTTGTAGTAGACGGTGTCGCGGGTTCGGAGCTCGAAGGATTGAACGGAGATGCCGGTTACCTGGAGGGGGATGCCGGGAGCAGGTGGAGGTTGGACGATGACGGTCTATTGGCGGGTGGTTAGGGTAGGGGAATGGAGGGTTGGAGGTTAGATATATATACTCTGGATTGATGAATAAATTATCAACGCCGACCCTCCCAAATTTCTTCACATCACATGTCAATCCCACACACTTCTCTCACCTGCTGTTGATTGTACGCCTGCAGCGGGGGCGCCTGCACATACGTCGTCTGCGTCGCCCCTCCATAGTCCCCGTTGTTGGCGTATACAACCGTAGTTGTCTGCGGCTGCTGCACGTAAACGGTGCGAGGGGGAGGAGGCCTGCTGGCGGCCATGACCCCAGCGCCCAATGCGGCGCCCACCATCATGGCCCCCAGGGGAGGTCCGTGGTGGTGGTGGCGGTGGTGGTGTCCCCATCTGGGCGGCATTGTGCGGTTCGGGAGGAGGGGGGTGGGTGGTAGGGTGGGTTCGTTGCGTGTGGGGTATTTGTTGACAGGTTTTGATTGTTCGTCCAATCGCAAGAGAGAAAGGAGAAGGTTTCCTAGAGGCCCTAACCTGTTAGTTCTTATCAGTTCCATAGCGGGTATCCACAAAGAAGATTATAGCGCCACCACGGCTATATATTTCTCCCGTGCATTCGATCTTTCCCAGTCTTAGCGCTCTTAACAAAGCAATTTCAACAGCAGAGCAATAGCACCACACCCCTGAGCGGTTATCAGTTATGGCTTCCGAGTGGATCAATCCTTAAGTGAGCAGGCATACTCACCGGTGTCGCCGCAGCTGTGCTAAGCGGAGTTCGTCGCCTCGACAGGAGAGATGCTAGATTATTGCGGGATCGAGAAAAGGAAGAAGCAAGAATTGAAATTATCAACAGGTCTGGACGACGAGTGATGAAAGCAATTTCTGATCTTGCTGGACGCCTTTACCACATCACCAACGAGGAATATCTTGCCAATATGGCCAGCAAGGAAGACAATTTCCGGCCGAGGACGAAGCAGGCACAAACTACCTCGATACAGAAGGTGCATGGGCATACGCTGAGAACAGCACAATCTTTCTCTTCGCTCAAGTCTTCAGCTGGCTTGAGATCATTCGCAGAGACGCGAACTTCTCATTCCACGAATTGGCGTTTACGGAAGAAAAGAGGAGGATTCTAAATGCCGCCGAGGAAAACTTTGAAGTACTCTTAGCATCGGATTTCTTCATGGACGAAACAAGCACAGCGGTAAAAAAACCCAAGAGGAATTCAGTTTATAGACTCCAAGTCGAATAAATTAATTAGCGCCTTCCAAATTTTCACGGAACATCAACTTGTAATTGGCGAGTGACTCATTGCAGATTCCGGGGAAACCCCCGCAGGATACGCAACTTTCCTTACGCTCGTAAAAGAAGAAGGGAAACTGCCACTGAAGCAGATTCGCAAAGATCTCCAGGAAACAGCTAGGCGCGGCTTGGAGATAAATAAGATCGACCTTCTTAAAGCCTTATTTGAAGAAGACAAACATATCCTACTGAAATGCTGCATAAACATGGGCAAGGACGAGGAGTGGTTGGTGAACGGGGAAAAGAACGATGTGTCCAAGTGGAGATGTATTAAATTTGTGGAGCAGAGGGTGAGAGAAGTGAATTGGAATCAGGAGAATTTGAGAGGCCCGATTCCTGTTGACTTCAGTAAACTCTCGGCTCTTACCAAATTGCGCCCGGATAAAAATTAACCTTACCGGAGAAGTGCCTTTGGAGCTCAGCAACCTCGCTTTTGGAGCTCAGCAACCTCGCTTCGCTTGAATATCTTAACTTGGACGACAACGACAACGACGAATTTACCAATATAAAATTTGACGAGAAGAAAAAGGTTCAGGAATACCTCGCAACTCTTCGATCTAAGCAAAATACAGGGCCAACGTGGGGTAATAAAGGGCAGTCACCAAGGGAGATTGACGACTCTCATTTGACCCATCTCAAGGTCCAACATAGAAACTGCCTGATGAGGGCAGCTAAAGCGCAGAATAGATTGAATGACATTCTTGAAGTGCTCAGCCCCACCCAAAACGCTACGAAAAAAAGAAGCCACTCTGGAAAGTAAGGAAAGCAACCGTCTTGCGAATACATCTAGCGAGGCCCTAAACCTTGAAAAGGTTGAAAAGGGGACCCCACAGGGAAATGAGGCTGAACAAGGCTGGACGATTTTTAGTTGCCTCAAAAAATCCGAGGACGACGACGACCAACGGCCTGGCATTGGAGAGAGACTTTCCTCATATTGCCCTAAATAGAGGCAGTGTTCTTTTACAGAATTTTCATCACCCTTGGGAGCGAAATTAGAGGAGTACTTTAAACACTATACATTTTAGAAGAAGAAACACAATTGATTTATTTAGAAAAGAGAAAACCCTTAAAACAATTATAATCATTATTTACAGGAACGCTCCTCGTTCTTCTTCCTCGTTCACCCCCCCCCCAATCTACTTCTCTCTCCCCCTCCCCTTCACATATGCTGCCCCTCCGGCAACACATCTGGTTGACTAACATCCCAAACCCCCCTGCGACGAGCGTAGCGAGTCGCGTGAAGATTGGAGCAAACGAGTTAGAATTAAGTAGCGACGAAAGCGGCTTGAGCGTTTAGACTAAAGCTGCTAATGCCGCGTCACTCCTCATGGAGATTTATTATTATGGTCGTATTGCCGGCGAGGAGCGAAGCGGCGAGTTCCAAGACCACACGTTCTCTACTTTACTCGTCGCTTCGCTCCTCGCACTAACTCGTCAGCATTACGTAGCGAATGAAAGCGGCTTGAGTCTAAAGCTACGTCGCTAAGGCTCATTGTTACTCCCATAATCTTCCCATTCCCAGCTCGTCGCTTCGCTCCTCGCAGTTTCTCACCTCTCAACATTAATAATCGCCTGAAAAATCGTATCCGCAAAAACCCCCTTATCATTAATCGCCCCCCAAAGATCATCATACGTAATCTCCCCTTCAACCGTATTGTTTAAGTACTTTTGGGCGGCGATACGACGAGGGTGGAACATGCCGTTTCCGCCGGTTGGGTCGAACCACTCGCGAACGTCGCCCCAGAAGTAGTCGAAGTTGGTTATGATTATGTAGTCGGAGCGTTCTTTGTAGTTGGGTTGGTCGAGGATTTGGAGGTGAGCGACGTTGTCGGGGTTGCGGGAGATGATGCGGCCTGCCGAGGACGAAGTCCGAGGAGCGAAGTGACAAGTTAGTTTAGTTTCTTAATTATTAATGCTCGTCGCTTCGCTCCTCGCAGCTCCTCTCCGTTCTTCTCCGCTCTTCTCCGCTTCTCACCCTTTTGAACGCCAGAGACAATAGCGTACTCTGTAGAAGTGTATTCAACAGATTCAATCTGTTCAACAGCGTCATCATAGTTATCAGTCTCCTCCAGAATTTTACGGAGAGACCATCCGTTAAGGTTACGACCTGAGAAAAGGTTTTTCATCATCTCCTCGAATCCTGCGACGAGCGTAGCGAGTCACATGAAGATTGGTGTTAACAAGTTAGAATTACTTAGCGAAAGTGGCCTTAGCGTTTAGACTAAAGCTACTAGCGTAAACAACTTACGACCGTATTTGTCACATTCCCAGCTCGTCGCTTCGCTCCTCGCAGTTCCTCACCTCCTTTATGATCAGCGTAACGTGTGTTCCTCTCGATCGCGTAACCATCATCCCCAAATCGTGCACCCGTGATAACCATGGTGTAACCAGCAACCATTTGCGAGCGGAAGATTTCCTCCCCGTTCTTGGTGAAGACGGCGTTGTAGACGAGGTTGCCCATTATGTCGACGGGGGAGAAGTCGAGGTTGCGAGCATGGTAGACGGTGTTGTCGGAGGCGCGGGCGATTATTCCAGTGCAGCCGGGACCGCGCCAGGGAATGCGGGAGAGGGCTTTGTACTCTTCGGGGAGGATTTTGGAGGCTGGCGAGCGAAGCGACGAGAACGTTAGAAACAGTTTTCGAAGCGTTTTTTAATAACACATTAGGGTTTGTTCTCACCTTCCTCCGCGCTCTTCGTAAAGTTAACAATAGGAACCATAATAGTCTGCAACTCATACAACATCTGAATCCCCTGCACAAAGGGTAAAGGTAACTTCGACATGTCGCTTAGACCTTGAATTTCAGCTTGTTGTTCTGCGACGACGAGCGTAGGGAGTTAGAATTACGTAGCCGACGAAAAAGCGTTGAAGTGTTGAAACAGTGCAGACACTAACTTCTCGAATTATCTCAGCGCTCGCTGTCAAATAATTTCCCAGTCTCGTCGCTTCACTCCGAGGAGGAGGCCGCGTTCTCACCTTCGTTTTCGAAACCGCGTTTGTGGGCGATACCGTAGAGAACGTCGGTGAGGAGGGCGTCGTTGGCGAAATAGTCGTTGTAGAATTTCCAGACGGTTTCGTTGAAGTTGGTGTTGGGAAGATCGAAGAGACCGGCATAACGAACCGAGGGATCGAGGTCGAGGTTTATTTCGTAGGTTTCGAGGTCTTTCGCGGTGGAGGAGGAAAAGAGGGTTAGGAGGGTGAGGAGGGTGAGGAGGCAACGCATGGTCTGTGGTTGGTTTTGGTGTTCTATGAGGTGTGTGTGTGTGTGTGTGTGTGTGTGTGTTAGGGGGTTGGTTTTGGAGTGGGTGGGGAGGTGATGACGAGAGGCGATGATATTTGAGGGAAGGCGTCGAGATGAAAGGGGGAGAGGGGAGGTTGTGGATGAAGATGGTGGGTGACGGTTTGTTAGGAAGGGCATCTCGGAGTGTGTCGCGTGCAGTATGTTGCAGAAGCGGACCAGTTCAGTCGGGATTCGGCTCGAAAGACTATCGGACCGCCGAGAAGGATTTTCAGTTGGGATTGATATTCTCTTTCATTTCGTCGAAATTGCAATGTTTAGGTGTTGGAATCGGAAGAAAATGGTAGTTTATTCGCTTGGACAGCTTTGTAGAACTCTCGAACGTACGTGGGGAGAGAAACAGTAGAAAACACAGCTGCCGACTTCCAAGGATTTTTATGCAAATTGAAAGCTATACTGCAAAGCTCCTCGCCACTTTCAGGACCCACATTTTACGAAATCCCGTTTAACAAATCTACCGCGTCACTCAGGCCCCGCTTTCACCCATTTTCTAAACATTAACTATCTTTTCTGATCACATCCGCTCGTCGACCGATCTCGTTCCTCTTCGCCCCTCTCTACCAACATGACCCGTCTCCTCCTCCTCCTCCTCCTCCTCTCCCCAACCGCAACCAACGCCTTCCTCCCCTCCACACCTCAAACCGCTTCCCCAACACGTAAATTAACCTTCCTCCCCTCAACCCCCCCCTCCTCCTCCAACATCAACGATCCCACCAACCCCAAAGTCGACGCCGACGGTTACACCCTCTACACTGACCCTGAAACCAACGAAACATCACGAGGTGCGTGCAAATTTAAAATCGATTAACTTCGATAATGTAACGACAGCGGGAGCTATGTAGGGCTTTTCGGACGCTGCCTCCGATGAGTGAAGCGAGTTCGCATGAACGATTGACAATAACTCCGTTAGAAACGAGAACGCGCACGAAAGATCGGCGGAGACGTCGGAAATGACGCTACTTGCAAACAACACGGCAAAACGGCGCATTATCAGACGTCGTCGCTCTCGACTCCTCTCATTTTCTCAGATGACGTGAGGAACGTTTGAGATCTTCGTTTCAATGAAACTTTTAAAATGAGTTGCATACTAACACCCTCAAAGTATTCGACAGTCTAGTAACATACCCCAATATCTTCACGTTAAAAATAATTGGCCAAAATACTCCCGATTTCCAACCATCAATGCTTGCAATAATAAACACGATCTCAGACGTAAAATCCTCCTCAACAAAAGAAAACGGAAAGTGGTTAAGTATAACCGTGAATGTTTTAGTTGAGAATAGTGACGATTTGTATAAAATATACGAAGAGGTAGATAAAGATCCTCGCGTGAAGTTCAAATTCTAGCAAAAAAACAAAACGAAAACAAATCAAATGTGCACGACAAATTTTCAAAACATAAATAACATTATCGTTTAACCTTCTTCGCTAACCCTTCTGCGACTTTTTTATACCTTTCCCTCTCCTCTTTGACATTCCTTAATTCTTCTTCCATCTCCTCTAATTTTCTTTTTTCGCTAACCTCAGGAGTATTCCAAGTCATACGAACTAAACGTTGAGCTTCTGCGATTGGATCGGTTGAGGAAGGTGGAGTGTAGAGTGACGGTGTTACTACGTCATCTTGATACCTGTAAATTCATCGTGTAAGTGTTAGAAATAACCGAATTCAATCCCCACACGCAAAATCCAATATATATTCAATATTATTATTCTCACCTCTTAAACTCCACCCCCTCCACCCTCCCCTCCCCCCCACGATCTTACACCCTTCCCCCTCAAAAAGCTTAACCTTCCTCCACTTCCCTCCTCCACCTACAACCTTTTCCTCCCATAAACAAACTCCGTTCTCGTTCGTCACGATAATATAATCTTTATTGATTAAACCTGATTGAGGGTTGTTTAAGGTTGATATATCTTTAATTAATTGTGCAGTACCTGGTCCTAAATTTTCATTGTCAATAATATTACAACCTCTACCATTCTTAAACCCTACCTCAGTCGGTATACAATCCTCCTCTTCACCCTTACATTCCTTCGTTTCAATAACTTTCCAACAATCATTAACATAACATTCTATTAATATATCATTACTAACTCTCCTAATAACTCTCATCATATCAGGAGAATCTTTAATAATTGCTAAGCCTTTTTGAAAGGGGATAGGGGGTTTATAGA
>BLQM01000025.1:7145-17592 GCA_012489335.1 Triparma laevis f. inornata
CCCCCTCCGCCTCCCCCTCCCCCCCACCTTCTACAACACCTAAAATGCTCTCGTTCACCCTCCTCCGTCTCCTCTACATAACCCTAACTGGCGGTCTCTCCCCATATCTAAAATTCCTTCCCTTAATCCTCTCCTCTACCTCCACTTTAACTTCTGATTCAGATGATGATGTAGGAGCATCATTTTCCCCTCAAATCGTTGGTCTAATACTTTTATCTACGAACATCCTAAATTTCATATCGTCAACCTTCATCTGGGGTCCTCTCTCTGACCACATAACCCAAAAATAAAAACCTCAACCTCCCCCTCTGATGAATTAATAGTAAAACATCTTCAACATAAATACATAATACTCTCCATCCTTCCTAACCTTCTAATAACATCAATTTTATACTTCATCTATACCTTCAAACCAGACTATATAATCAGTTACGTTTTATTACCATTAATATCATTATTATCATTAACCTCCGTTGGTTCCTCAACTCTCCTTGAAACCTTCTCAATCCTAAAAACGAGTACTCAATCCTCTGAACATTCTTATGGATCACTCCGCCTCTACGGTGCAGCTGGATGGGGTATATTTAGTTATTTAAGCGGTTTATACGTAGATAGATTTACGGATGATTCAACAGTGGCGTTGAGTAATGTAATGTGGTTAAATTTTAATGTTACATCTTTAATCTCAATTTTGTTTACTGTTTTAGATAAAATTTGCGCGATACCTGAAGGAGAAGATGAGGAGTGCGCCCAGGAGAGGAGGAAGATTGAGAAAAGATTAAACGCACCGTTGTTGAGTATGATTGAAGAATGTGATTATGAAGATCGTGAAACTACATTAAGTTCAAGGAATAGCTTATTGGATGAATTGCAAGAAGATACTTACCTTCTTAACAATGAAACTAAGGGAATTGATAAACCTAGTATATTCAATATTTTCGAACCTCACGAATCTCACCGTTTCTGGCTTCTTATAACAAATCTATTTGTAACGGGTTTACACGTAAGTTACGTTGAATTCTATCTCTTCACGTATATACCTTCAGAGTACCCGTCTTGTACGGCAGAGTTTTTAGGTAGTTTAGTGTTAGTTATGGTCGTGTTTGAGGTTCCTGTTTTTATATATTCAAAGAAGATTATTGAGAAATTAGGGATTCATGGGACGTTCACGCTTTCTCACTTTTTTTATTGTACGAGGGTGTGGTGTTATACGATTGTACCGGATGATCAGCTGTACTGGTTTTGGGTGTTAGAGCCTAGTCACGCATTCGTGTTTGCGGGGATGATGTGTGCGGCTGTGGAGGCTGGGAGAACACTTGGGGGAGGGGATGAAACGAAGCAGGGGGTTGTGCAGAGTTGGATTAGAGGGGTTTACTATTTTTTGGGGTTGGGGGTTGGAGGAGTCGTGGGGGGGTGGTTGATTGAGAATTATGGGTATCATTTCATGTATAGGTTCGGGGCGGTTACGCTTTTTTGCTGGTCTGTTATTTACAATATCTTGTATAGAATCATAGAAAAACCGCCCCGGTCGCCACCTCCACAAGAAAACTAAACTAAAAAACCAACTAAACCACCAAAAACAAACAATATTCCATGTCATTCCCTTTACTGATTTAAAATCATTATTAATTCTTGATTAGTTCTCTCTAGCTCAATCCTATTCTACATATTCACAACCAACCACATTACACTACTAGTACATCCTCCTCCTCTTCACTCACTTCTACCCCTTCTACCCCCCCTCCCCCCTAACAACCCCCCCAACCCCTCTCTCACCCTCCCCCCCACTCTCACTCCCACTCTCATCCTCATCACTATCCTCCTCCTTAACCCCCCCCGTCTCTAGCTTCCCCGCCGCCGCCATGGCCTGGATCATCTGCGCCGCCTCTCTCGCGTCGCTCTTCCTCATGGAATTATTCAGCTCTCCGCTCTCCCCAATACCCCCATGGATATCCACTAACTTGTTGCAGCTTCCCATTTTCCTGATCCCTCCGTGGCTCATGGGGTGCGACACCATGGCTTCTTTACTCGCCTCCGCAGAAAAAGCTCCTCAACCTGACCAGATCCCTCGGCTTCGCATTCAATCCTAAAGTCTTCCTCCTAATATTCTTCTGCTGATACGGGTTCACACCCGCTTTAGTCCCTCCGCTATCACTATCAAGGCTCCCCCTAGGCTTCCTCACCCTCGCGGGTCCTCCTCCAGGACTCCTTCCCATGTCCGCAGCAGCCTCCAACTCCTCCACCCCCCCCTCCTCCTCCTCGTCCTCGTCAAAAGTATGCCTTACGTTCCCGTTACGAGCCAACAAACCGTCCCTGAACTTCGCCCGATCCTCCACCGTCATATACGAACAAATAGAATCCATGTCGTGCTTATTAAGCAAGTATAACTCCGCTAAAGTCCTCGCCTCACCAGTCTCCTGCCTCACCCCGCTCAAACTCGTCAAGCAACTCTCTCCAAAGTGGTTACCAATCCTGTACAAACTCCCGATAGCGTCCGCCTTCCTCTTCGCCCTCCCACTGCTCGCCCTCCCCGCAGCGTCCAAAACGCTCAAATCCTTCGGCAAACTAATCTTAATCAACCCACTCCCCACAAAGTAAATATCCCACCCAATATCCCCCGCCTCGTAAATAATGCTCTGTGGGCTGCACGTTTGAATCGTGAAAGCGTGAGCGATCCTTTTCTGCATTATTTTACTGCACTCGCTCAAAATGGGGACGGCGCGAATCACGTCGGATACTACTTCGAAGCTTAAATCGAACTGTAAAGGTCGAGGCTGCGACGATGCAGATTGGTGATAACGAGTAAGTAATAAATAGCGACGAAAGTAGCGAGACCAGCTACTACCAGTATTATCAGCTTGTCGCTTCGCTCCTCGCTGGGCTTCGTCCTCGCCGTCTCACCAATATCGTCATGACGGCCTTCTCGTCTAAAATCTGACTCTTTCTCCACCTGTACTTGTGGTGTAGCAATATAGCCGTTTGAAGTTCGTTGGGTAGTTTCCTGTACTTCATGTACTCCTGAAGTTTCTGCATCTTCAACTTGAAGGCATTAGGTCCGCTCGTGTCGTTGTGGCTTAAGAAGGCGGTGAAGCTACCGATGATACCGGCAAAAATACACGCTCCAATTAAAACAACCGTACACTACCACATGGTCTCAATCTCAGTTACTGGGTAAATGTCTCCATAACCCACCGTTGAAATGGTCGTGATGACTAAAAAGAACGATCGAATATAGCAGTCATTAATCTCGTACCCGTTGGCTGCGACGAGCATAGCGAGTCGCGTGAAGATTGGAGTTGACGGGTTAGAATTATACAGGTAACGTTAGAGGGCGATCAACTTTGGACTAGAGCTACTAGCTCAGATGAATTACGTCCGTAATTGTAGTGTTCCCAGCTCGTCGCTTCGCTCCTCGTGGTGGCGCACCTTCACTGCAAATATCATGCTGCCGCGTCGCCTCATCCCACTGCGCCATACATCCCTTCTCGTTATCACCCGCGCTAGGACAGTCAGTCGTCGCCCACGTGAACTCAACGTTACGTTCTGTGTACCTGTGAATGATGAACCACATGCATGCGCACCAGTGGTTCACCAAGATGTAGTACGTGAACATTCTAATTAATAAGTTCAACGCTGCGCTGATCCTTATGTTCCAAAGGTTCAGGTAATGGTCTACGTCGGTGAAGTAGCTAGGCAACCTCAATACCCTGACTAAATGAATCAACCTCAACTGGAAAACGTAAGTCTTCCCAAACGCCAACGCGAAAACCTCCAAAGGCAAGCAACTAACAATATCAAAAATCATCCAATTCTTCAAGTAGTTCTTCCTAATAAGTTCCGGATCGCTCACGATGACTCCGTTTTCGATGTAAGCGAACTTCTTGTAGTTTAGGAAGATGTCGACTATGAAGATGAAGTCGACGACGAAGTCGACCATTAGGCTTACCATGGTGGAGTCTACGGCTTCGTCTAAGGTGAAGGCGATCCTGTGAAACAAAAGTGTGTTAGAACTCTAACTCGTTCTCCTTCTCCCCCCAACTTTCCTGTGAATCTGACCCCTTGCTCACCTGTACAATATAGAAATCGCAAACCACATCGTGAACAACGTCAACATCATGTCCCAAATCGCGCGGAACTTGCTGTTGGGCAAGAAGATCTTCCTGATCTTCTTCCCCTGCGTCTGTTTGGCGTCCTTCGCGTCGATGATCTTGCTCAACTTGGTCCCCTCCTTCTTGCTGACCTCTAGATTACTCGCGACGGCTGCATTCCTCCTCTTGTTACTGTTGGCGATGGCGGTGAAAATGTCCAGCATCTTGCTCAAATCGAATTCCCTCTGCCTCAGCTCGTTATCCAGATCATTCTTCGCTAGCTGAAAGACCTCGCAGAACTCCACGGCCTTAATCGTGGCGCTCCTCTTCTGCTTGAAGAACAGCGCCGTCTCTCCGAAAAACGCACCCTTCATCAACGTCGCGAACACCGTCTTCCCGTCTCCGCTCACGACCTCAACGCTCCCCTTCTCCAAGAAGAACATCTCCTGGCCCATGTCGTTGTACTGCACTAACACGTCGCCCATCGAAAACATCAAGGGGTTCAAACACATGGCCAGCGCCTTGATGATCTCGTCACTGCAAAAGTCGAAGAAAGGACAGTCCTTGATGTACTTCAACCGAGTGTGATCTGAAATGGCCATCTGCAAAGTGTAAGGAAGCTCCCCGACGAAGCCCCACTCATTCGTCGCGCCCTTGTGCGCGGTCCACAAGTAGGTCATGAAGTGTTCCACTCTGTCCTGCAAATCGCTGCTCACGTGATGGGTGTGCATGTAGTGCTTGATGTCGTCCGCCTTCTTCACGAAGTCGCTGCTGTCGGTCTCCAAGTTGGCGACAATATTCGCCACATTTCCAATGATGGTAGCGTTAATCGTCACGCCCATGACCATCCAGCAGAAGGCGTACAAGGTCTCGGTGCTCGTCACCGGCACGACGTCTCCAATCACCACCACGACCAGCGTCGGCAAAGCCCAGTTGAACGCCCTCAAATAACGCTCCATCGGGGTTCCCCCAAATTCGTCCAGCTTGTCGTCGTCGATCTGCTTCTGGATCCAGGTCCTGCCCCAGTCGCAAAAGGTGTACAGGTCCTCCGTGAACTGGTCCTCGGCGTAATCCGGGTACCTCAACTCGTCAATACTGACGTTACTCTTGGCGACTTTCAAACACTTCTCGTGAGAATGGTGGTAGTTGGCGATCGCGTGAAGGCCGCACGCCGCCCAGTGGGCGATGAGCATGACGCCGGTAATCAACTTGAAGAGCTGGATGGGAGTCAAACTAATGTTTGTGTCCTCCAGCGCCTTGGTCAAGTCGCTCGCCGTTCCCATGATCCTAGTCAAGCGCATCAACTTGGGGATCCTCGTAATCGCCAGACACAATAACAAACTGTCCGGGTCGCCTAAGAAGAAAACCGCGAACAAGTCCAGCGGGAACATGGTGATCAAATCCGCCTTAAAGTTGCCGTTCGGGCCCAAGTAGTTGGCCCTGACCTTGTCTCGATCTGTCACGAGCTCGCCCTGGTGGACGTACGAAAACTCGGTCATGTTCAGGTACACGTCGATGAAGAAGATGATATCCAGGGCCCAGTCGAACAGGTAAAACAGTGTGAACTCGTCCGAGATGAAGCACAGCCTAAACGGCACCGCCACGCTGTTGTACACGCAGACGATCAAGATGATGAAGTTCCACAGGTGGCGGAAGCCGTTGTCCGGCCGGATCCTTGCCACCGCCGAGGTCTTTCCTTCGGTCTCCATGTCGATCTTGCTGAACTTTGTGCGCTGCAGACACTTCTTCATATCCTTGAAGTTGTTTTGCACCGCAGTGTTCTTGTTGACCTTGTTCTGGATCGCCGCGGCCACGTTGTTGGTGATCTGCGACGAGCGTAGCGACGAGTTAGTTTAAGATGTCCATGGTAATGCGAGGAGTGTAGCGTTCGTAATCTCGTCGCTCCACTTTCGTAATCTCGTCGCTCCACTCCTCGTTAGTTTATAATGTTCTTAATATTCGTCGCTTCGCTCCTCGCAGAGAAAAGCCTCACCTCCGTCCGCTCCTTCGGCAAATACGCGCCCAGCACCTCGTTGAAGTTGTCCTTACTCAGCACGAAGCAATCGCAGTAAGTGACGGCGTACACCGTGGCCATCCTCGTGGTCGCGCTCAACAAGCACGTCTCGCCGAAGTAGTCGCCCTCCTCCAATAAAGTGTAACTGATCTTCTTGTCGAAGCTGCGCCGAGCGTAGTGAGGAGTGGCGAGCGAAGCGAGCCGAGGAGCGAAGCGACGAGTTAATTTAAGATGTTCATGTTAGTGCGAGGAGCGTAGCGTTCGTAATCTCGTCGCTCCACTTTCGTAATCTCGTCCTTCCACTCCTCGTAAGTTTAAGATGTTCATGTTAATGCTCGTCGCTTCGCTCCTCGCTGGGCTTCGTCCTCGCAGTGCCTCACCTCGAGATGATCACCTGCCCACGCTCGATCATGAACATCTCCTTCCCGACCTCGCCATACTGGATGATGTCGTCGTGCGGCAAAAAAACCCTGGGATTAAGCATACTCACTAAATACTGCTGCATTCCCTCGTCGCAGGCCTGAAAGAACGGGATGGTATTCAACGCCACCCCGTTAACGCACATGGCCACGCGCTGCTGCAAAGGACCGGGGAGCTCGTTCATGATCTCCACCTCATCGACTCCTGCGACGAGCGTAGCAAGGAGCGGCGAGGGAAGCGAGCCGAGTTAGAAATGGGTGGGGGTGAAAGTGCTTGAGCATTTCGGCTAAAGCTACGGAGCGACGACGAACGGAAGTATCGTTGTTACTCCCGTAATCCTCCCATTCCCAGCTCCCCCCTCCCCTCCTCATGGTCATTCGCCTTGTCTCACCTCCCTGTCGACTCCATAAGTAGTCGTAGTACCTCAAAACCTTGTCCATCAGACCCTGCGGGAAGTAGGCCCCCCTCATGAAGGTTCGGACCTTGTACATCTTCTTCTTGTGTATGTTGCTGGCCTGGTTCAGGTTCCCCATGTAAGCGGCGAGGCCACCCACGATGGCGGGGAGGACTAACCCCCCGAACAAGATGCAGATGGTCGAGAAGGTGGTTTCCAGAATGTTCTGGGGGACGATGTCGCCGTACCCTACGGTAGACATTGCGACGATGGCCCAGTAGATGCTCCTTAAGTACCCCGCGAAGTTTCCTAAGTCGCTGTGTTTGACGTCGAACAAACTGTCGGCCTCGTCGGCCTCGATCCAGTTCGTCTGCCGGGCCTCTCCTCGCCAGTGGCCGGGGTTGATGGCGTCTCCGTACACCTCCACACTCAAATCCGCGCTCATGTGCCATAAGCAGCCCACCCAGTGGCAGACGGCAATCATCAAAAACATGAGCTTGAAGACTCGGCGGGCGGCCTGGTCCATGCCGAAGCGCGAGTCGACGAGTATCTTTTCTACACCGTCGACGTACTTGAAGAGCTTCGGTATCCGCATGATCTTCGGCACGCGGAGGACGTTGTAGTAGCGCGAGCCGACCACGAGCCCCAACAAGTCCCAGGGGATGGCCGCCAGGAATTCCCGCGCCATACTGTGGTTGTTGAAGAAATTCTCCCTGATCCTCTCGTGGTCGAAGACCACCAGACCCTGCGACGAGCGTAGCAAGGAGCATTAGCGAGGCGAGGAGCGAAGCGACGAGTTAGTTTAGAGTGTTCTTAATGCGAGGAGCGCGTAATCGTCATATTCCCAGCTCGTCGCTTCGCTCCTCGCTGGGCTTCGTCCTCACTGCGTCTCACCTCCTCGATGTACATGAAGAAGGTGCTATCGAAGGTCAAATCCACCAAAAACAGTACGTCAACGACGTACCCCAACGAGAGCTGGGCGGCGGTGTCCGACCACGTCAGGTCTTGCACGGAGATCATGACGGAGAGGGAGATGCTGAAGATGTAGTACACCACGCCGAAGAACATGATGACGCCCCAGACTTTTCTGAACCTGCGACGAGCGAAGGAGCGAAGCGACGACGAGTTAGAATTGTTCAGCGGTGATATGAGTGGAGGCCACCTACTAGCAGCTCGTCGGTTCGCTCCTCGCTGGGCTTGTCCTCGCAGTGTTAAGCACCTCACCTGCTGTTGGGCTGGCAGTGCTTCTTGAAGCCAGCCATCGGGACGGCGTCGTCGGCCGAGCCGAACATCTTGTTGGCCTTGTTAGTCTGCTTGGACTGCTTCTCGGCGGTTTCTGTCATTTGCTTCAAGTGCGATTCGTCGCACTGGGCCTGAACGACTCGCTGGAAGTCCTCGGAGGGCAGCAGGAAGATCTCGCAAAAGGTCTTGGACTTGACCAAGTTCTCGCACACCGTCCTGATGAAGAGCGACGCCTCGGCGAAGCGGTCGAAGCGCTGGAGCTTCCTCTCAACGTTGCTACCCTTGAAGACCTCGACCTCTCCTCTGGAGACCAGGAGGACTGCGACGAGCGGAGGAGCGAAGCGACGACGAGTTAGAATTGGGTGTGGTCGAACGCGGCAGAGACCAGCTACTACCAGTATATCAGCTCCTCGCTGAGCTTCGTCCTCGCGGATTCTTACCTCCCTTGAGCTGCTCGCCTGGGCGCAAGATCTCGTCGTTGGGGCTGTAAATGTTGGCCTCTACGCAGTCGACGAGGGCGTTCAGCAACGCGTTGTTGGCCTTCCTGAGGACGGGAAGCGACTTGAGGAGGTCGCGGGACATGTAGTTGGCAACTTGCTGCTGCAAACTCTTTGGAAGTTCCTGGAGGAACTCGTGCTCGTCTGCTCCCCTGAGCAAATCCCACTGGTAATCGTAAAAGCTGTTAATCCTATTTTGGAGCGCCGTGGGCAGCCTCCTGTAAACCATGTACATCTTCAGCGAGTCCATCTTGAGCTGGAAGTTGGTCCTCGCGGCGTCCATGTTTGTCACCAGCAGCTGTAAATTGGCAATCGAACAGGATGTGATTACGACGCCAATGTACATGCTAATAATGACCCAAATCGTCTCGGAATTGGTGAGGGGGACGATGTCGCCGAAGCCAGTCGTCACCATTGTGATATAGGCCCAGTAAAGGGACCTGATGTAGCACTCGACCATGGTCGCGTGATATATGAGCTCGAACTTGGGCTCGCCTGCCGAAGTGAGCTCGGTGACGTTGTTAACTACGATGACGTCTCCAACGCTATACAAGACGTCGCTCTCTGGCCACGTGAATCTAACGCCCTTCTCCGCCTCCGTCTTGGAGATTAAGAAGAACATGCAGCCGCACCAATGGCCGGCGATGGCCATCGATGAGAAAAGCTTCCACGTGCGGTGCATGCCCGGGTTCTTCATGGTGCCTGCGACGAGCGTAGCAAGGAGCATTAGCGAGACGAGGACGAAGCCCGAGGAGCAAACGCGACGAGTTAGTTTAGAATGCTCTTCATGCGAGGAGCGGCGAGCGAAGCGAGCCGAGGAACGAAGCGACGAATTGAACGAGGAGTTTAAATATGAGCGGCGTTTTCGAAGAGCCTCCTCGTGTAATTATGACGCCTTCGTAATCTCGTCGCTCCACTCCTCGGTAGTTTATTACATAATCTTAATGCTCGTCGCTTCGACTCCTCGACATTTCTCTCGCAGCTGTCGTATTCCAATTCTCGTCGCTTATCGCCTCCTCACAGCGTTCGACTCACCTCTGTCCTCCAGCCACCTCGTCATCTCCGTGAAGTACGTCGGGAGGTAAAATATGCGGAGAATGCGGTTCATTAAATACCACACTAACTGCTCCGAGCTGTTCTTAGCTACGAATGCCATGCCTACATACTCCAGTGGGAACGTAGCGATGAGTTCGACAAGGAAGCCAACAGAGAAAACCTTGTGGTCGACTTCGTCGAAGTCGTTGTTGGCGGCTTCCTGCTCGTCTATGATTGTGGATTGAGCGGAGGAGGTCTTGGAGGAGTCGATGGTTGAGCGGCCTGATCTTTCCATGGACATTTGGGGTTGGATCTTTGCGGAAGTGGGGCTGGGGGGGTTAGGGGTTGGGGGTGGGGGGGGGTGAGGGGGGGGGGGGGGTCGAGTTAGTAAAGATAAAACGTCGTGCTTCCAAACGTTCACCCTTTTTCCCTCCTCCTCACCTCCTATAAGTCCCCGCAATCTCACAAAAGAAAAAAACCGTACTCAGCGCATCCAAAACCGCATACTCTAAATAATCCGCACTAACATACCAATCCGGGTAAAACGCAGCCCGAAGAGGTAAACTAGCGGTGATGTATAAACAGAGGAATAGGCGAAAGAACATTCTCATAGTGTCAACGCGATCGAGGAGTTTGTCCATGAGGGTTTGATCGTCGGGCATGCCGTCATTGCCCTGCCACATGTCCTGCTCGCGGGAGGGGAGACAGCGGGATAATATACCCATGGGAGCGAGAGAGATGGATTATTTATTAGGGT
>BLQM01000025.1:31493-45891 GCA_012489335.1 Triparma laevis f. inornata
TACTCTCTACCCCCCACCAAATACTCGTCGCTGCCAAACTGCCCTTTCGCCACAATACTCTCCAAGCCGTGCCCCGTGGCCTCGCCCAAGGGCGGCGCGGGCAGGTGTTTCCTGTCCTTCTGGGGCACCATGGCCGCCGGCTGCATCCTGTCCCTCCTGTTCTGCACATTGGGCCCTCCTGAAAACTGCGACATGATATGCTGTTGCTTGTTGCTGGGCTTCTTGGCCAGCTTGATGGGGCTCGGGTTGTTCCCCAAACTAGCCTTCCCCCAGTCGCTCGCCCTCAATAACTTGTCGTGTTCGTCCTCCACCTCCTTCTCCTTCTCTGGCACCACCTCCCTCCTCTTCTTTGCCCCAGACAAGCTGTCCACGTCTCCAAACCCTCCCATCTTGCCCTCGTACTCGGGCCGAGGGCTCTCTACCAAACTGCCCCCGCCCATCTCAGTCCCATCCAAAGTCAAGCTCTCGTTACTGCTCACGCTGCTATTGTCTAAATCAAACTCCCCCGGAGGCCCCCTCGTACTTCCCCCAATACTACTGTAGTACGCTTCCTCCTCCCTCCTCTTTCTTTCCTCGTAGTCCCTCCTTGTGATCTGTCCCGGTCCGCCCGTCACGTCCGGGCCCGCCTTGCCCCTCTGTCCCTCCTTCAAGCTAACTCCGGCGGAAATGGTCATAGTCTGGATGAAGCTGGGCTGACTAGTGCTCGACACCTTGAAGTGAGGGTCTTCGTGTTTCTTCGCCCTCGCCCCCCCCCTACTCCCTCCCCCCCTGCTCCCCCCACCCCTACTACCTCCCCCCCTACTTCCACCTCTACTTCCACCCCTCCCCCCCTTCCTGCTCTTCTCCCTCTCAACCTCCTCCTCGACATCGTAAATATCGCTCGCCACATTCATTCCCCCCGGAGGCGGCAACGCCTTGGCCTCCGGCCCCTCAATAATAATGACGCTACCGTCGTCGTCAAACATGAAGTTCTTGTCGCTTAAACTTTTCATCAGAGCCTCGTGGGCGACCCTCTCCACGTTGTTTGCCTCCTCCTTCTCCCGAGCCTGCGACGAGCGTAGCGAGGAGCGGCGAGCGAAGCGAGCCGTGTTAGAATTGTGCAGCGACAAAACGACCTTCCGCTCCTCAAGTGCTTGAGCATTTAGGCTAAAGCTACGTCGCTCCGCATCATTGTTACTCCCGTAATCCTCCCATTCCCAGCTCGTCGCCTCGCTCCTCGTAATCCCCTCACCTTCCTCAGCTCCTCCTTCCTCTTCGCCGCGTCGATCTTGAGCTCCCTCATCAATTCTTCTGGGTTCTGCCCGTTCCCGTCCATCAACGTGCCCGCCCCCCCGCGCGGTACCCCCCTCAAGTTACCTTCTCCCATATCCCCCTCCGTGTCCAAATTGAGTATGACCACCGGCTCGTTCACCGGAGAGACCTTGCCGCTCCTGTGCCCTCCCCTGCTCCCCGTCCTGTGAGAGTACTTCCCCCTACTGCTCTTGCTTCCAGCGTGGCTCCCTGGCGGGGGGCTGTGCATCCCTAGCTTCATATGCTCCATGTCCGCGAACGTGTCCTTCTGTGTCTTGCTTTTGGTCGGAACGCTCCCCCGAGCCCACGCGTCCTTCACGACGCACGAGGGCTGCGACCCGAGCGTAGCAAGGAGATATGAACGATTGGACGTTGACAGGGTTAGAATTGTACGGTGTAACGTTAGAGGTTGCTGAGGCGCTCTACTAAATTGAGTGCCGTCGAATACTGAATTCTCTCTCAGCGAGGAGACTGAGACGTCCTCGCTGGGCATTCGCTCCTCGTGGTGGGCTCACCTCCTTCTCCAAACTCCACTCCTCGTGTCCGTCCACCCTCGCGTCAACGCTTCCATCGTCCCTACTTATAGCGTACCACTGACTAACTCTAAGCGCGTCGTTGACCATGAAACAGCTAGCCATCGGGACGATGATTGCCTGCTTACGACGATCTCGAACTTCCAAGGCCACTGTGTCGATGAGCGAAGAGATCATTTCTTCAGTAACTTCAGAGCCGGCACGGGCCAGGGCTTCAACGTCTATCGGGTTGCCGTTCTCATCCAGCTGCACCTCAGGTTCTTCGGGTTCGACCTTTTTCTTTCCCATTTCTGTGTAAAACTAGTTGCTGGAGCAGAGCTGCGGGGTGGGGTCAGTTGGGGGTGTTGTGGGGAAACTGTTCTAGGATCTGTTCCAGCCATGGTCGCTGAGCGGGTCTTTTTACACTCCAGGGTATAGCACGAGAACGAAGCTCCCGAATATATCTATACCCTACGGGCACACGTACCTCAAAATTTCGCCAGTTATGAAATGTTACTAAACATGGTCTCCCAGACCGATCCTCCCATCATAACCTCTCTCCCAAGCCTCCTCTCCACCATGCCTTACATCAAGGACGATGGTGTCCCCTCCCTCGTCGACGCTGTTCGCGAGCACCGGAAGTTCAAGCAACTCGCGTGCTACTCCATTGAATGTGTTGCCAAGGTAAGCAAATCCTAGCAGTCTATCGACGGAAAGGGGGAGAGTAATCTTAGGCATTGTTGGAACCCTTCCGCTGGATTAACAACTCTGAACTGCACGCACCGGCCTATGTTACTTTCATCTCTCCCTCCCCTCCAAACTCTGTCCCGTCATTATCCTCCGCCCCCTCCCCCATGCCCTCCCAAATCCAATACAAATCCAATAACCTCCATATCCCTCACCCTTCTCACCCCCTCCAACCCAACACATGATCCAACACATGATCATCAACAACTTTCCCGCAATAACGTTCCCCCAGGTGATCTGCCCCCCCAACTCAAACTGGCGCGAGAACGTCCAAATAGGTGAGAAGCTGTTTCGGCGAAAAAGCGTCACTAGAGACGTCCTAGCAATGTTGAGCTACCCTCCTACCCCTCGCATTGAGAAACATTCATTCATTAACATTCACATTAATTTTAACGTCGTCTTCACTCCTTAACCGTTCGTCCTCGCTCTCTCTCTCCAAACAGCCATCGGCGCCGGCGCCGCAGAGACCGTGACCGACGTCATGAAGCTCCACCCCGGCAATGAGGATGTCCTCGACCGCTGCGCCATGTGTTTGTCGCACCTCTGTTATGATCCGACCACTGCGGAGCAGGTAAGAATTTTAAGACGAGGCTAGAATGCGTATTAATTCCGCGAGTTACGATGCTAGAAGCACTTTATGCTAACGAGGAGCAGTCTCGTCGCGGAGACTCCTCGGATTTTTACTTGATTTCGTTCAACTCATCGCCTTGCTCTTCGCTCGCCACTCGTTACGATACTGAAAGCACTTAACTATACTAACTCCTCCCTCCCCTCCTCGTCTCGAACCCTCCCTCGCCTCGCAGATTGCGGACCAGGGCGGCGTGGACGCCGTTCTGGCGTCCATCGACAGCAACAAGAACCTTCCGTCCGAGTCCATCGCCAACGGCCTCACCATGATTGAATCCGTCATGTCCAACCCCGCTGCCGCTGCCAAGGTCATCAACGAAGAGCTCGTCCAGCGAATCCTCACCATCCTCGCCGAGAACAACGGCGACCCCCAAATAGCCCTCAGCTGCCTCCGAGTCCTCGAGAAGGTCGGAAAGACCGACGCCGGCCTCGCCATGATTCAGCGTTGCGGAGGCGTGAAGAACCTCCTCGACCTACTCTCCAGGGTCGCGGACAACGAAATGCACTCCAACGAGGATGCTGAGATTGTCACCAGGGCCACCAAGACCCTTGGCAAGGTGAGTTCGTCGTTCGTCCCTCCCCCTCTTCCCTCAAAAAAAATGCCCGCCCCACAAAAATAACCCCCCCCTAATCCCCTCCCCACAGATGGCCAAGGACGCCAGCGTCATCGCCGAGCTCAAATCCCTCGAGGGAATTGACGTTTACCTTAAGGTCCTCGACAGCTTCCCTGACAACGACAAGATCGCACGTCTCGGAGGAAAGTTCCTCACACGCATCACCGGAGACAGGTAAAAATTAATCCCCCCCCCTCCCCCCCCTCCCTAGTTACTACTCAATTTTAACATGGCTCGCTTCGCTCGCCCCCCACAGCATCGAGGAGCTCATTGAGATCCTCAAGCAGAAGGGCGTCTCCCCGGCTCTCCTCGAAAGAACCCTCGCGCTGCTCGCCTCCCTCGCCATCGATTCCAACTCCTCCGATGACATTGTCAACAAGGGCGGAGTCGCTGCCATCCTCTCCATGCTCGAGGGCAACCTCACCGGCAAGGCCCTCGAGGCCACTTGCCGTGCCGTCGCCCGCCTTGCCCACAATGCCCGCAACATCCAGGGCCTCGTTGACAACGGCGCCGTCACCCAGCTCGTCGCCGCCCTCTCCTCCAAGGCCGCCACCTCGGACTCCAAGGCTCAGGCGATCGAGGCTTTGCAGAAGATCGCCGCTCACTCACAGTTCACCAACGCCGTCGTCGACGCCAAGGCCGTCCCGGCCGTGCTCAAGGCCCTTCAGTCCGAGCCGTCCCACACGGCCCTCGCCACGGCCTGCCTTAAGTTCTTCTCCACCCTCGGAGACTCCGGCTACGACATGGAAAACATAGCCAAGCTCAAGGGCGCCATCGCCGCCGTCGTCACCGCCATGAAGGAGAACACTGGAAACCCCGGCGTTCAGGAGCACGGAACTTCCGTCCTCTACAAGTTCGCTACCTCCAACAACGCCGGCTCCAACGTCGACACCATGGTCAAGGAGGGAGCCGTCCCCGTCGTTATCCAGAACATCGAGGAGGTGAGAAGCTTTTAGTAGCGAAGCGAAGAGCTGCAAATACGGCAATTACGGTCGTAATGAGTCTCCATGAGGACTCCATGAGGACTCCATGAGGACTCCTTGAGGAGCGAAGCGATGGGCATTAAGAATATTCTAAACTGACTCGTCGTTGCTTCGCTCCTCCGCTTGTCGCAGTACCCCGAGAACATTGACCTGCTTAAGTCCTCCATGACCCTCCTCGAGAAAACACTCGTGACCAAGGCCGGAGAGAAGGCCATTCGCGAGGGTGGAGGCGTCGACGCCGTCGTGTCCGCCGTCATGTACCACCCCGATAACGACGACGTGCGTCAGGCCGCCATGAAGCTCGTCGAGCTCCTGTCCTCCGACGAACTCGTGCAGCAGGTGAGACACTGCGAGGAGCGAAGCGACGAGCTGGCAATACGACAATTATGGTCGTAATTCGTCGGCGCTAGTAGCTTTACTCCAACTCCCAAAGCCGCTTTCACCCCCACCCAATTCTAACTCGTTTGCTCCAATCTTCACGCGACTCGCTACGCTCGTCGCAGATGATCACCGGCCTCAAGAAGTTCGTCAACGGCGAGCTCGACTCGTCCGAATATGCTAAGGTCCCCGTCATGGCCATGTGCCTCGGCACTCTCGCCATGATCCCCGAAAACGTCAAGCGAATTATGAACTTTGGGGGCGTCCCCCCGATGATCGACCTCCTAGGCATGGTGAGAAACTGCGAGGAGCGAAGCGACGAGCTGATAATGCGCTGTTTAGCTGTTATACACCAATTGCGCAAATAGCGTCAGTTTCAACGTCGACATCGCTTTCGTTGCTTCTCGTTTCTCACTCGTTATCGCCAATCTTCATGCGACTCGCTTCGCTCGTCGCAGGTCGCCGGCATGGGCCAGTGCGTCTCCCAGGAAGAGATCCTCTCCGGCCTCGCTATGTCCCTCCGCGAAATCGTGGGCTCCGTTGAAGCGGTCACCGACATTGCTGACCCCGAGGCCATCCTCTACGCCGCCACCGCTATCATCTCGGAGCACCCCAAGATGTTCTCCGCCGTCGCCCAGGCGCTCAACCTCATCCTTCGCGTCGTCAAGATGTGCCCCGACCTCGACTACGCCGAGTTCGCCATCGTGGAGGCCGCCGTTTCCGCCATCCGTTACGGAACCGAGGTCTTCCACGTTGTCAAGCCTGCGTCTGAGCTCATGCTCCTCATGACCAAGATTCTCGGAGGCGAGGTGAGGAGCTGCGAGGAGCGAACGACGACAACGAGGAGCGAAGCGACGAACTTTGAATACGATGATTACGCGCTCTTCGCATCAAGAGCATTCTAAACTAACTCGTCGCAGTTCGTCGCCAAGAAGAACGGCAGCCGTGTCGTCGTGATGGTCCTTTCCCAGAACGCCGGCGACGAAGAAATGATCCCGGTCATGACCAACGCCCTTCTCGTCATGGAGATCGTCTCCGCCTCGGACGAAGGCAAGGAGACCCTCATGAAGCAGGGCGCCGTCAACGCCATCTTTGCGGTCATGGAGAAGGTGAGAAGCAGAGCTGTGAAAACGACGATTACGCGCTCCTCGCATCAAGAGCATTCTAAATTAACTCCCCCCTCCCCTCCTCGCCTCGCTAATGCCCCCCCCTACCCCCGTTGCAGCACTCGAACGACGGGGACTTCCTCACCATTTGCCGCCGCGCGATTTCCAACCTCGTCAACGGAAAAGATGTCCTTCAGACCCTCCTTCAACTCTCGCACTTCACTACGGAGCACTTTGCCGCCGGCGACCCCAGCATTGAGAAGTGCGTTCAGAAGCTCGGCCTCATGCTCCTCTGTGGAGACTTTGGAGAGATCGTTGCCCAAAACAGCGGCATCGAATACCTAGTCAACACAATGGCCAACACCCAGGTGAGAAACTGCGAGGAGCGAACCGACGAGCTGGGAATACGCTGATTCCGTTCGTTATTTGGCTACGCTAGTAGCTCCAGTCTAGATACCGACGCCACTATCTACGCCACGTAATTCCAACTCGTTAACAATATTCCTCATGCGACTCGCTACGCTCGTCGCAGCACATGGCGGATGGCGTTTCCAAGCAGAACCTCGTCTCTGCGTGCATTGCCGCCTTTGGCCGCGCGTGCGGTAACGCCGACGTGTCTTCCGCCATCCCCATCGTCCCCATGATCGTCCAGGCCCTCAACGACAACCCGACCATCGAGACGCTCAAGTCGATTGTCGCCCTTTCCAAGGACGACGCCATCCTAACAGAGCTCGTCAACCAGGGAGCCGTCGAGGCCCTTCTGCCCCTCATTCGTGACGGCGACATGGACCCTGAGATGGCCAAGTGGGCCTCCGTCGCGCTCGGAGGCCTCGCCCGTAACTCCGAGGGAGGACGCCGCATCGTTGCTGGTGGAGGACTCGCCTACCTTTGCGAGTACATCGCCGAGCAGGTGAATTATGCGGCTATTCATTCGTCCTTCTCTCCTCATTTTAAATAGCTTGCCAGTTCCTCAACTAACACCACTCACTTCGCTCGCTTCCCTCGCAGGAGGACTCCGACGTGGTCGAGAGTATCAACCTCCTAAAAAACCTCGCCAACCACGCCGACATTTCCACTCTCCTCTCGGGCGGCGTCGTTGACTCAATTCTCGACGTGCTTTACCGCCTGCAGGATGCCGAGGACATCAGCGGAATGACCGCGACCCTGAACCTCGTTTCCAAGATCGGCGCCACCCCCGAGGGCGCCACCGCTATCTTCGACAAGGGCATCCCCCAGACTGCCATGAACGTCATCTCCTCCAGTGACAACTACGTCAAGGTGAGGACTGCGATGGGCGAAGCAATTAGCTAGGAATGCAGTAATTACGCTTGTTAAGACGGCTGCGCTAGTAGCTCCATTCTAGATATCGACGCCATTACCGCCCCCACCCAATTCTAATACGTTAACACCAATCTTCATGCGACTCGCTACGCTCGTCGCAGGACGTCGATTGCATGATGGCTTTCGCCAACATGCTCACCACCCTCGCCATTGACGACAACTCCACGGAGGCCCTCCAAACGATTGGAGCCAGTGACATGCTCATCAAGGCCATGAACGCGAACGGCAACAACATCGAGCTCGTTTCTTCTTGCGCCAAGGCCCTCGGAGTGCTCAAGGGCGCAGGAACCGACGGCTTGAACCAGCTCCTTGACCAGGTCATCTCCAAGGTCGAGCAGCTCGAAAACAACGACGCTAGCGCCATCCCTGAGTTCACGTCCGCTCTGAGGCTTTGCGCCAACCTCATGCTGGAGGAGGGCGCCATGGACCAGGTTAGAGCCGGCGAGGAGCGAAGCGACGAGCTGGGAAGGCGGTAAATCCGTTTGTTATTCGGTTGCGTTAGTAGCCGCAGTCTAGATATCGATGCCCCTGCACCACTACGTGATTCTAATTCGTTAACACCAACCTTCATGCGACTCGCTACGCTCGTCGCAGACCCTCGCGGACAAGATGATGGGCACTTTGAACAGGGCCATCAACTCCCTCCGTAACTTCGACGAGTCCACTGAGCAGCAGGAGGCCATGCAAGTGTGCCTCTCCACCCTCTCTCGTCTCGCGGCCATCAAAACCATCCTCCTCGACGCGAACAAGGCTGTGGAGATCTGCCAGGGCGAATTCGGCCAGGTGAGAAGCTGCGAGGAACTCAATATTTGCGCTTGTGATTTGGCTGCGCTGGTAGCATTAGACTAAACGCACCCGTCGCTTGAGGAGCCCGTGAAATTCTAACTCGTTAATGCTCGTCGCACAGTCTCCCATGGTCATCGAGTCGGCCTGTGCGTGCCTCGGAAACATCTCGTACGTCGAGGGCGGAGTTAACGCCATCGCCTCTCACGGTTTGTTCGCGTCCGTTCAGGACGCCGCCAACGGCAAGGGCCAGGCCGGAAGGATCGGAGCGTCCGGCATGGCCCTCGGGGCTGCCAAGGCGCTCGAGGTCATCTCTGAGCAGGCCCTTTCGCAGGCCGTGAAGCTCATCGGTACTGAAGGAGGAGGTAAGACGTTGATAATGCACCGTTTTGCCGTTACAGATGAACTGTGCAAGTAGCACCAGTCCCAACGTTGACGCCGCTTTCGTCGCTTCTCGTTTCTAACACGTTGTCACCAATCTTCGTGCGACTCGCTTCGCTCATCGCAGCGGCGGCCATCGCCTCCATCCTCAAGGCAATCGACGATCCCAAGGCGCTCGCGACCACTCTTGAGCAGGTCTGCCAGCAGGACGGGGGCTTGCAAGCGCTTTTGGAGGCCCTTGTTGCGCTTGGCCCCCCCGACTTCGGAGGCGAAGCCAAGGTACGAAGTCGCGAGGAGCGAAGCGACGAGCTTAGAATGCGACAATTTCGGTCGTTAATTGCCTGCGCTAGTAGCTTTAGTCTAAACGCTCAAGCCGTTTTCATCTTTACGCAATTCTAACTCGTTAACTCAAAACTTCACGCGACTCACTACGCTCGTCGCAGGTCGTCGATGCCATCATCAAGGCGATGATCAACGAGAGAGATACCAACGGCGTCTACGTGTACTGCAACAGCCAAGATCAGCTGGCCGCCCTCTCCGCCGCCTGCAAGATCAACCCCGACTCGGTGATTCTCATGGAGACGTCCGCCGAATCGATCGATGGCATCAAGTGGATGGCCAACATCGATGGCTGCTTCGAAGCTCTCGTCGCTGGGCTCGCGTCCGGCAACTTGCAAGCTGCGCAAATCTCCGCGTCCATCTTCAGCAAGTGCATCGCCACGGAGGATTCCGACGTCCTGGCCAGGCTGAAGGCGGCGGGAGTCGCGGGCGCCTTGCTCCAGGCCTTGAAGGACCCCAAGGTGAGGAATTGCGAGGAGCGAAGCGACAAGCTGGGAATATGACAGTTGCGCTCAAAATTCAGCTGCGCTATTAGCTTCAGTGTAAACGCTAACGCTCCTATCGCCGCTACATAATTTTAACTCGTTAATACCAATCTTCATCCGACTGCTACGCTCGTCGCAGAATCTCACGGACGAAATTTTCGTCCAGAACGCATTGTACAGTCTGCGCACCATGGCGGACAACATTGGAGTGGCCGAGATGGACATCGGAAAGGAAGGCATCCAAATCATCCAGGATGCCATCCACGCGCACAGCGCGAACCAGTACATCCAGGACACGAGCAACGCGTTGCTGCAGCACTTTGTTCAGGCCTTTGCCGGAGGAACCGAGGCCCTTTTGGAGGACCGCCTGCGCAACCTCATCAACGTCCATGCCAACGCTACCATGTGGCAGCAGGTTAAGAGTGACGACGGCAGCGTTTACTTCTACAATAGCGTCACGGGCGAGAGCTCTTGGGAGCAAGGTGAGAAGCTCCGAGGAGCGAAGCGACGAGCTATTAATACGATAATTACGGTCGCAATTCATCTGCGCTAGGAGCCTTAGTCTAAACGCACAAGCCGCCTTCACCCTCACCCAATTATAACTCATCAATGCCAATCTTCATGCGACTCGCTTCGCTCGTTGCAGCTGCGGAGCACCTCTTGCTTGCGACTGAGCTCGACGCCATCATGCAGCTCGTCAATGGCTTGGACGGAAAGACCTCTGACTTGGACATTAGTCTGGCCGCTAGTCTGATGGGCGTTCTTGGCTCGCACAAGCAGGACGCGGGAATCATGGGCAAGATTTTGGATGCTTTGAATGGGTTGGTTACGAGGTAAGAAGCTGCGAGGAGCGAAGCGACGAGCTACTAACACGATATTTTCTCCGAGTAATCCGGCTGCGCTAGCAGGCTTAGACCAAATGCTCAAGCCGCTTTCGGTGTTACGCAACTCTAACTCGTTAGCGCAAATCCTCGTGCGACTCGCTACGCTCGTCGCAGTGACGACGCCGCCGCTAAGCTTGCTGCCGCATCGAACATCGGCGATTTGTTGGGCGCCATGGCCTTCCACATTGGCGACACCGACATGATGGAGAAGAGCATAGACATCATCGACACCATGGCCGGCTTTGAGCATTTGAGGGAGAGTCTGAACACCTTAGAGTACATCACGACCATCAACAGCGCCGTGTGGACCCACATCACCGTTGAGAAATTAGTCATGAAGGGCACCAGGATCCTGCACCAGTTGAGTTTCGAGAACGAGATTGTGGTGGGCTTCGAGATGCAGGTCGACGTACCCAACACCATGAAGTACGCGCTGCAGAATCACATGGAAGCAAGGAGTGTTCAGCTCGAGGCTTTCGTTTGCCTGGGTAACTTGTTCGAGGGTGAGGAGAACGACTACAGGAAGCCCGTGTGCGAAACATGCTGCCAGGAGATGATCAACTCGTTTGAGAGGTGGTTGGTTGACGAGGAATTGTTGGAAGTCATGCTTAAGACCGTTGGAAATATTAGTCTTGACGATGACGCCATCATCGTGATGGTGGAGAAGAAGGCCACTGCGATGGTGGTGAAGGGAATGAAGGTGAGGCGCTCGGCTGTGTAGGCGGACTGGACGAACCAACTGGACGAACCAACTGGCGCGACATCAACTCTAACTATAACTCCCTCCCCTCTCCCCTCGCCCTGAACCTTCAGGCTCATCCCGAGAACGAGGAGCTCTTGAGGCTGAGTATCATGGTTATCAGCAACTTCGGAGCCATCAACGACGAGGAGCAGGTGGGACGTAGCGGAGGAGCGAAGCGACGAGCTGGGAATACGATAATTAAGGTCGTGATGAGTTTCCATTAGGAGCGAAGCGACGAGTTTCGCTATCTCCACCACTAGCACGAGAGCGGTAGCGAGGATCGAAGCGACAGCGAGGAGCAATGTGACGAGTTTTCTGCTGCCTTTACCTCTCTGCTCGCTCGCGCATTATTCTACGGGAGAATAAGAACTACATCGCCGCTCCGCTCCGCTCCTCGTTTCGCTATCTCCACCACTAACACGCTCGCGCTCGCTTCGCTCGCCGCTCCTTGCAGGACGCGTACGCTACCCACTTCATTATCGAGGAGGATGGCACTGACGCGGTGAAGGATGCCATGGAAAAGATGTGCGACAGCGAAGGCATTGTGGAGGCTGCGATGGTGAGTAGTGTAGTGAGGAGTGTGCGACGAGGAGCGACGAGGATATAAAGCTCTCGCTCATCGCATGCGTCGCTCTCGCTCATCGCATTAAGAACATTCTAAACTCTAACCCACCCCTCCCCTCCTCGGCTCGCTTCGCTCGCCGCTCAGGAGGCGTTATTCAATTTGGGCAATGACGTCGAGGCCGCCGTCGATTTGGCCGAGATGGGCGTGATGGAGCTGACCATGGCTGCCATCCAGAAGTTCGACTACGCCGGAGATCTGTTGAGCTGGGCGATTAAGTTCTTAAGTGTTTTCACGTACGCTGAGATTACTTTGGAGCGCTTCGCGACGCTAAACGGTGGAGAGATTTTGTTGAAGGTCATGCAGAGCAGAATGGACGACGAGCAGTTCTTGCAGGTGAGAAGCTGGGAGGAGCGAAGCGACAAGCTGCAAATACACCAGTTACGGTCAGAATTCGTCTGCACCAATAGCTTCAGTCTTGATATCGACGCCACCACCCCCACCACCCAATTCTAACTCGTTAACGTCAATCTTCTTGCGACTCGCTACGCTCGTCGCAGGATTCGAGTCTCACTTTGAGTAACGCGTTAGTGAACGAGGCTAACCGCGACAGTGTGCAGCACGCCAACGGAGTCCAGGTGCTTTTGCAGACCATGGACCTGTACAACAGTAATCCTAATTTGGTGAAGTACGTTATTGCGGCGCTGAACAGGTTGTGTACGAAGGACGAGGTTTCTATTGAGGTTGCGAAATTGGGTATGCACGTCTTCATGAAGGGCGTCCACACGAACTTGGAGAACACGGAATTGTTGAGTTTGATCTTCGAGCTCTTCGGACAGCTCGCCTTTGTGAAAGAGAACATAAAGCTGATTGTGCAACACGGAGGTGAGGAACTGCGAGGAGCGAAGCGACGAGCTGGGAAGGAGATAATTCCGTTTGTTCTTCGGTTGCGCTAGTAGCCGCAGTCTAGATATCGATGCCCCTACAACCACTAAATAATTCTAACTCGTCAACGCCAATCTTCATGCTCCTCGCTACGCTCGTCTTAGGAATCAAGATCTTCTTGCAGATGATGGACGTCTTCGGCGATCAGGAAGAATTGATGGTCCAGACTTTGAACACGTTGGACAACATCGTGAGCGCCGACGAGGAGTTCGCCGCCATCATGATTGAGAGGGACGGGGAAGCGAAGATCAGGTCGGTTTTGGCGCAGCACCCACACGAGCCAAGGGTTGAGCATGCTGGAAATGCCACTTTGTTGAGTATGACGGCGATGAGCAAGGTCAAGGAGCAGGAGGGAAGCAAGACCAGTAGGGGTGCTCTGTTCGCGAGGCTTGGAGGAGGCGCCGTCAGTTTGACCGGCGACAAGAACAAGAACGTGAACGAAGTTGAGGAGTGCCCCGAGGGAGATCCATTGGAGCAGCACAGGAATTTGCTGAGGAGCGGGAGTTTGTTGAAGGTGTACGAGAACGGCAACAAGGTGACGAGGCACGTGTTTGTTAGCAGGGACTGGATGAGCATCTGGATCAAGGACACAGCGAGCACGACGAAACAGGCCAAGAGGGTCTACTTGACCAAGATGAGGGCCATCATCAAGGGCCACGGACCCGGACACTTCAAAAACGGTTTTAGTAAGAAGCAAAAGAGCAGCGCGAAGGAGGACGCGTCGTGGTACATTGATTCGAGTGCGGAGACCAGCAAGCTCGCTTTAGAGTGCGCTAACGAGACGGACAGGGACCAATGGGTCGCCGCGATGAGTAAGTGGTTAGAGGTATCGAGGAAGTGGCCCGAGAAGGTCAACAACGACAAGGTGTAAGAGAGATTGGAGGTTGGGGGGCGGAGGGGGAATGGGGGGGGTTAGAGGTAGACGCAATTTATACGGGGGAGGGGGGGTAGACAAAACAAACATGAAAGAGATTTTTACAATTAAATACCTTGTAAACTAGCTCACGTTTTAAAGGTTACATTTTCAATGCAAATTCGGCTTTAACACATCCTTTGTATTATTTTTGGCGAACAAATTCGCTTTGGCTTTTTTAGTAAACCTGTTTTAACAACCTCTGGGATTGCTCTACTCTCATATATGATTTCGAAGACAATTTTTATGACGTGGGTTATCGAAAAATAAACAAGAAAGAGAATTTTTTCAACTGAATGAATAATGTTGCTACATTGAATTCAACCGCTCAAACCTCACACGCCGCCGTTTGCAAATTAATGCCAAACGGTCAGGACGCGATGCAGAAGTAGAAACGAGCCGAAAACGCCCAAGCCACTCAACCTCCCAACCAAAACACAACCCAATGGTCCCTCCCGCCTTCCCAATCCCAATCCCTCCCTCCCCCCCCCCCCTTCATTCACAAGTGTGATCCGAAATAGCCTGCGCGTTGTAGATATTCTCATTAACGCTAAAACATTCAAATTTCTTCTCTAGAGTGTGATGTTTGTGTTTGAAGGGGTTCGTGAACTACTGTTGTATATGATGGTTCGTAGTTTCACGTCCTTTATAATTTGTCGGCCCTCTCTCCCCCGAGTCTCTCTTTCCCCCCCCCCCTCCCTCCCCTCCCAATCACGTCGCTTCGCTCCTCGCAATTCCTCACCTGTTCGAACCAACCGTCTTCGGT